>CAJVPT010004253.1:0-13784 GCA_910592055.1 Acaulospora colombiana
TTTTATATTTATGCTTTAAAAAATATATTATAAAGTTTTAAATAATTTGAATAATTTTTATTAATTTATAAACAAAAAATATGCATTTTAAAAAATTTCAAAAAGTTTTGTTACTTACTGTATTATTATTATTAAATATCTTTATTTTTTTTATTAATTATTATATGATTTATAATAATAGCCAATCAAAATTTTTCAAAGATAAAAATTTAATAAAGAAAGAATTTTTAATAATAATAAATCTTTAATAATTATATATAAAAATTTTTTAAAAAAATAAAATAAATAAAACTAGTATTAAGATATGATTTTTTTTTTAACCTGCAATTATGTCACAATGACTTATCTTTATTAAAAAATTAAACAAAATTTACAATAGTTTACAGATTTTTTTTTTTTTTTTTATCACAAATGAGCATTAAATATGGGTTTTTATTAGAAAATTAATTCTTAAACATGACATTAATAGTCTTTACAATGGTAAATTAACTATAGCCTATTGCAATTTTCCTATTATGCTGCACTACTGGACAGTATCCAGGTTCACTAGAATAGGGTTGAATGGCTAATGTCCATTCAACAATGATGTTATTGTTGAGGAAAGAAATAGTAATTTTTGTATAGAGTTGTTTAATGAGTTTGATGACTCAATAATTATTTTTAGGATATTATTGTTGTTTATTGTTTTTTTTTTCCCTTGGCTGGATTTATGTGTTGCTTTTGTATTATTCCATTTGATTCCGCTAATTGGTGAAGTATTGGTTATGACAGATTTTTGTTTTTAAATTTTATAGAAGATTTTTAGTGATGTGTTTATCAGTTGAATTTGTAGTATTTCACTGGATAATAAGTCTAGGTACTAATTGGGCTTTCCTATAGTGATTTTAAGTAGAGTGTCTCCTTTGGTTGATTTAGGTATTGTTGTTGTTAGATTAGTTTGTGTTCAATTTTTGCTTTGTTTTTTTAGGATTATGTTGAGTTTAGATAGTTTTTTTTTTATCATTTCCTTGCTTTCAATATAATTGAAGATAGAGGCTGGTCTTTTTTTGCATGGTCATATCTAGGACACTTTGGATCTTTGTATAATGTTGGATATCTTTTATGAATTTGTCTCTTGTAGGTAATTAATTGAATAGTAGTTTCATTCTAAAGGGAATTAGGGCTCTATAATTATATTTGTTCAATTTCTAACAACTTTTATTGGCTTCTTTTAACCATAAAAATTCAGAAATATTGTTAGGTTTGTATATGCAGTTGTTGCTTAGGATAATTAAAAATAATTTGGTGTATGAGTTAATGAACTTTATTTAATGTATGATACTAGGTCCTATTTTATTGTTAATAAGTGATAAAGTAGAGAATTGTGTTGACTTATAAGGAGGTAAACTTGTGTATGTTGAGATGGTTAATAGGATGGGCTTGCCTTCAATTTTGTTGTATATTATATTAATGTTTTTGATTTTTGCTAGGTTCATGCATCTTTCAATTATGTGATTATGTTGAACTTTGATTTTCTTGTTGATATATGATAAGAGCTTCGTGTTTGAAAGTTTAGACATAAGGCATGTTATGTTCATGTGATGTGTGGCATTTTCAATTATGTTGTTTAAGATAGTTTATAATTTATGATAGGAACCAGAAGTATAGGGGAATAGTTGTAAACTGCAGTTATTTTTTACTTCAATTCTATTGGTTTTTTGAGTTACTACTATACTTGTTGGAGCATTTGCTCAAGAAGTTGTTGGTTATGGATAAATTAGGACTATTTCATTGCTAATGGGTTTAGAAATGAGTTGTGTGTCTATTTCGTTTAAGTCATTGAGGAGATAGTAGAGATTGTTATTTTTTTTGTGCCACATTAATTTAGCTACTTCGATAGGCATACTTTTGATACAGGGTTGAGTATAACATTGGTATTGGTTTAGATGGTTTATATTCTTATCTATGATATAATGTTGACTTTTGATTATTTCTTTGTTGTTATAATTCTTTCTTGTTTTTATGAATTCTATGTAATTTGTATTTTTGAAAGCCCAGAAAAAAAGTTTTGAGTTGGGAAGGGGTAGCATATTGCCAGTTGTTGTAAAAAGATTTTCTTTGAGATTAATATACTACCTAGGAATGTGACCAGGAGTGACTCATCCTATTTTTATATGAAGCTCATCCTATAAATTTATATTGGATTTGTTATATTGTGTAATCTGCCTGACTGTTTTGATATTATGTCTTGATAAATATAGGACTGTCATCTTGTTTATTTTGGTATGAAGGCCTATGGATAACCATACATCCTTATGTATAAAAGGACATGGATTTGGACAGATGTTTATTTTATAATCTGTTGCAATCTGGGCTACTTCTGTGATTCAGAATTGTTCGAAGTGTTGAGGGTGACATATCGAGCAAAGCCAGATTGCACTGCTGGTTTGGATTGATGAGATCTCTTGTTGAATAAAAGAGGCAGTTTTCCTGTTTACTAGGATAATGCTAATAGTTTGACCAAAGTTGTTGTTTTCTAATTCTTGAGGACTGTTGAGTTAATACCAGCTTGTGAAAAGTAGGTTCTGTTTAATAGGATATGCTCTATATAGTTTATAGATTTTATAAAGTAACCAATACATCTTTATACATAAATGCTCTAAGTCAGATCTTAAAAACAATATTATATTTCAATAATAAATTGATAATAACCTCTATCTATCAAGATCATTGCCAAAAGTTTGTCACTATTGATTAATTTAAAAACCAATGAATTGCTAAGTTAAAAAGAGAAAAGAGAAAATTGATTTAGGAGAAAGGAACAATTCAAGACCCATCAAAAAAATTAAAAAATAAAAATAATTTTTTCTCAAAAAAAATTTGTCTAATTGAAATAGTCTTTTTGTTTTACTTGAACCTTAAAAGAAATCTTTTTTTTCATCACCTATAGTATTGAATGAGTCAATTCAACTGATCCTTTATTTAAGCAAGTACCAAATTTGAATATCTCAAGGAAAGTATTTAGACTTTAGCTATTTTCATTAAAGCTTTATCACTACCTGAGAAACTTAAAGAATAGATGTTTGCAATTCACATTATTAATTACTTGATCTTTTGATATCATAGAAATCTTCATTAAGGAACTTGAGTTTTTTGAAAATAAACATTTCCAGAACATTCTTTTCAATCACCAATGATATTATCAAACATATAAGTATGATTAATAAAAACTTGTTTATATCTCAAAACTAACATATTTTATTTTAGCCAATTATCTTCAGTGAGAACTTGTGTTATAAAAAATTCAGTATCAAACTATGATAGGTAAAATTCTTTTAAAAAGCATAAAAGTGAAAGCTCTAAGAGAGCTAGAATATAATATTAAAATATAATATATATAAATTTTATAATTTTTAATTATATAATTAAGAATTTAAAAAAAGTAATTTCAAATAATTATAGATATGAATATTTGTAAAAAAAAATGTTTTCTGCTGATTCTCTGACTATACACAAAAAAGATGTTCACAAGAAGTTTTTACACTTCTTTGCTAATAAAGTCTTAATACTTTTCTTAAAACAACTTGAAATATAACTTCAAGAGCCATCTTTACCCTTTTCCTTTTGTTTACAAACCTCTTCACTCAAAAACTTGACTTCTAGTGATCAAGAAAAGTCAAGTAACATTTTTGATATCAATGACAAGAAAGTTTCCAAAGGAAGAAGAACTGACTATGAAGTACCTAAAGATCTATTTAATCATTAAAGCAAGAAATTATAAAGGTTTTCTATAGTAAAAAGACTTATTTTCTCCTTTTTTGACTGTTTTTGATTCTTTTAGAGCTTCCACTTTTACAGTTTTCTAAGAAATTTAGCCTATTTCAATTTGATCCTGAATGTTGGATAGCACAAATCCTCACCAAAGATAATTGGTTGACATAAAATATATTAGTTTTTGAAATGTAAGCAAGCTCCTATTGGTCATATTCATGTGTTCTGATGATGTCATGGGTAATTAAAAAGAAAGTTCCAGAAACATTTGCCCCCAAAAAGCTCAAGTTCCTTAATGAAGACTTTTATAACACCAAAAGACCAAGTGATGGATAATGTGAATTGCAAACTCCTGTCTTTTATCTAAGTTTCTCAAGTAGTGACAAATCTTTAATAAAAAAAAGCTGAGGTCTAAATATTTTCCTTGAGATATTTCAATCCAGTGTTCATTTAAATAAAAGATTAGTTGGATTGAATTGTCTAATGCCACAGGTGATAAAAAAAAAAGATTTCTTTCGAGGTTCAAGTGAAGCAAGAAGACTATTTCAATCAGACAGATCCCTTTTGAGAAAAGGTTGTTTTTATTTTTAAATTTTTTTGGTGGACCTTGAATTGTTCCTTTTTTCAATTGTTTTTTCCCTTACCTCTTTTTTAACTTAGCAATTCATTGGTTTTTAGGCAATTAACAGTAACAAACTGTTGACAATTATTCTAATAGATAGAGATTATTACCAATCTATTAGGAGAGTGTAATATTGTCCTCAAAATCTGACTTAGAGTACTTTTGTATGAAGATGAGTTAGTCATGTTGTGAAAGTTTATAAAATATTATAGATTTACTTCAATTTTTCAATAAAAACAAGCCATTATGATATAATTGTGAATTAAAAAAAAAAAAAAAACATTAAGAATTTAAAAATTGTCAAAGTTGAAATTTAATATAAAAATATAGTAAATTAATTCAAACTTTTAAAAACAATTGTATATATATTTTCTTAATATAATAAAAAATATTTTATAAATTCAATAAAGTTTTAATTGTAATTAATAATTTAAAAAAAATTTTTTTTATAAATTCTTTAATAAATCTAAAATTTTTTAAAATTTTTTAATAATTTAAATATAGAAATATAAAATTTATTATTATTATTATTTTTAATTTAAATAAATAAATCTAAAAATTTTATTTATTTATTTTTCATTTAAATAAATAAATTTAAAATTTTTATTTATTTATTTATTTATTTATTTTTGACAATTTATACTTAACTTTATTGTTCTTCAAATTACATATATAGTATATATTATGCAAAGTGTAAGTACAAGAGTATATATTTGGGACCATGGACACTATTGAAAAAGAATATACAAGACACAATAGAAGGTCTTAAATTTACATGTCAGAATCTCAAAACAAAAAAGACTAGAGACACAATTAAAATAGCCTTAAAACAATGATGTAAGAACCTTTAAAATGATCAAAGAAAAATGGTAAACTCACTAACAGAAAGAGAGAGTATCAAAATAGTTTTGGATAGGATCAAAGTTAAAAAAAATATATCTGAATATATCACAATCAAAAAGAGTAAAATTGAGAAAGAAGTTAGAATATACCACCAGGAAATTTTAAGAAAGTGAAAGCCCAACTTTAATAATCTCACTAATGACTAAAAAGAAGAATACAATCCCAAGAACTACATCAAGGCATGGTGATATAAAGATCTTTTAGATTCTATTTCACAAGAAAAATTGAATGAAACACTTCAAACACTTTTTAATAACAAAGCTACAAGAAAATCACAAATCAGCTATGAAATGTTAAAAAGACTAGGTCAATATAGAAAAAACTATTTAAGAAAAATATTAAACATTTTTCTAAAATGGTAAATAACATTCGTCAGTTGGAAACAAAGTCATATTTATCCAATAGCAAAACCAAAGCCATGGAAATATGATCTTATAAATATAATACCTATTGTATTACTAGAAATCATAAGAAAATATTTCATCAAAATTTTAATGAATAGACTAGAAAACATTTATAAGTTTAATAATGTTCTAAAAGATTCTAACTTTGTGGGACTACCAGGAGAAAGTATTACTGAACCAATTCAAATTCTCAATAATATTTGTGAAGATATAAGAGAAAACAAGAAGAAGTTATGGATACTTTTCCAAGATACAGCCAAGATCTATAATACAATCAGCTTGGATATGTTAACAAGGGTGATGAAAAGGATCAAACTTCCAGAAGGATTTATTAAGATTATAATAGATTTGTTTCAGGATAAGGAATTTAAAATTATAATCGAAAATGGACTCACAAGATCAATAATAACTAGAGATGAAATTGGCCAAGGAGAAACTATTTCACCTTTAATGTGAAATATTTTTTATGATCCTTTGTTCTATAAAATTTAAAATAATAAAACAAAGAGTTATGAAATATTGGTTACCTGAAATTCAAGTCTAAAAGGAGAAGGAGTCAACAAAAAATTGAAATCAAGACATGTAGCCATTGCTTTTATAGATAACATTACATGGATAGCAAGATCAAAGAAGATATGAAAAGGATTCTGGAAGAAGCAAGAATCTTTTATAAAGTCAATAACTTCCAAATTAATAGTAACAAATCAGTACTAGTTACTATTAATAATCCTAATTACTATCTAAAAGAAGTCAAAGCAGGAATAAATAGTGAAACAATTAAAAAGCTAGATAGAACTGAATATACAAGATTTCTGGGGATCTGAACTGGCAACTAAAAGATAGAAGTTGAACTAAAAGAACAAATACTCAGAGAGATCAACACAATTACACAAGTCTTAAAGAATAAAAGATTGATCAACAAACAAATACTTTATATTTTAAACAGGATATTGATACCAAGGATAGAGTTTCATATGCAACATAGTATGCTATCTGGAAAATGTGCAATGCTTTAACCATGATATATAAAAAGCTTCTTAAAAACAAAAGTAACTTGTGCAGATCCATACCCAATAGCATAGTACACCATCCAAAGATCTATAACTTAAAAAGTATTTGGATACTACAAAAGGAAAGCCAAATAACAGAACTATGTAACAGATTAAATGATTTAGGACTAGCAGGACTTACAACAATTATTAGAATCAAACAAGTACAAGTCAAATATTGGGAACTATCTACTTATCTATAAGTCATTAGATTATATGCCAGGTAGAGATAACTTTGTACTTTAAGTAATGAAGTTGGCCAAAGATATAGGGATAAGGTTTCAAAGCTGGAAATAACCAGACATTTTCAAATGGAACAAATATAACTGCCTAATCAAAGAGTACCTAGCACCAGATAAATATACGAAAGCCAGACTATTACTTAGAAACAATAAGCTAATATATATGGATCAGTTACTTACCTATGAAATTAAAGAACTTAAAAAATAGCAAATGATTCAACTAATCCAGAAGACCAGCAAGGAGCCCATTTTAGAGTGGTATCTAGCAATAGAAAGATGTATACAAGAAAAAAGACCAGGATAGTACACTAAATTCTGGAAAGAAGATTAATCAAAATGAGATTCAATAATTATAAAGATAAATTCAGATCGTGATAGAAGATAAATACTTTGGATAGTAACAAGTAAAAGATACCAAAAAATAATATGGGGAAAGTTAAGATCAGAAGACATCAAGCAAGTAGTATAAATAGAATACTTCAAGTGTACTGAATTTTTATGTGCTCAAGAGACCAGCTTGACAAAATGTTTAGAATATATAGAAGGTAAAAATGCGAAGAATCAATATATAATAAAAACAAAAAGAAATAGAACATACAAAGTCTCCTATATAAATACAAGAAAATCTATGAGAAGAGCCCAGCAGTTAAATATTCCAAGTTCCAAAATAATTTTAGAAAGAACAATGAAAAAAACAATCCAAGATGATTGATTATAAACCCAATCTGAATGGTAAAGTAAGTTAAATAGATATAGAAGATTGTGAAGAGCAAATTATTAGAAATAATATAAAAGAAGGAGCTATTAAGACCACCTAATTGAAATACTCCAACAGAATCAACAGTCCAAAAAAATATTGGTTTTTTACTCTGATGGATCTCTTATCGACCATGGATGTGAAAAAATAAAGATGGAAGCAGTATAGATACAAGTAGAAAGAGAAGGTAGAGAAAATAAGTTCCAAATAGGAGTAAGTGACTGGCCATTATCCATTAGAGTCGAGCTAGTAGCAATAGTCACAATATTACTAGTTGTTCCAATAAACAATAAGGTCAAGATTTTTGCAGATAGTCAAGTCTATATTGCCAAGTAGAAAATAATAGAGAAAGAGAATTCCATAAAAGATGGTTAAAGAAAAAGAACTGGTTCCTATAGACAAGAATGTTGGATATTGCTAAAAAAAAAAAACTGGATCTGGAACTGGTCAATATTAAAGCACACTCTAATAACTTTACAATGAAAAAGCAGATACTCTAGCAAAGGAAGTCTTAATATTTCTTGTGATCAAATGAAAGAATCCTACTTCATCTAAAATTATTACCGAAATCAATTAACATGAAATGACTTTAGATAATCCCATAAGACAGTTTATTAAAAATATAAATAACAAAGTTATAACTCATCAATAGACTAAACAAAATAGAATTTTGAATAAATGGAATCAACAGATTCAAGATTAATATAACTACACATGAAATTTGGTATGGAAAAGGATGAAGAATGGACATACTTGGAATACCTCCTTTAAAGATTTTCAAAAAAGAAGCTTCCTAATCAAATTAATCAATGAAAAGTTACCAATGCTTCTCAAATTGGCCATAAGAAGACCAGATCTATACAAACAAGTAGAGTGTATAGCATGCAAACAGCAAGCAAAAACAATAGAACACCTACTAGAACATCTAGCATATAAAGTCTAATGGTAAGAAATTTGAAAAAAACGAGCTGAAGGTATTCTAAAAAACTTTCAAAAACTTCTGCATGAGAGAAAAAAAGAGATGAAAGAGAAAAAAATAAGACTTATAGTTGAAGACAGGGTAGAATTAGGAGAATTAGACAAATATATAGCCAGACTTATAGAAGAGACTACAGAAACAGGTCAAAACATGCTAAACTTCTGCATGGAACTAATATGAAGTGATCAGATATTGAAAATGTCAAATCTAAGATGTTATCAGAAAAGAATAGATAAAGAAGTCTGAAAGTGGATAGTGAAAATGCAGAAAAAGATTTGCAATCAATTCCAAAAGAAGATCTAGAACAAATGTGCTCAAGAATGATCAAGTGGAAATAAGTACAAGGGATCCATATAGAAGACAAAATAAGAAGATCAGCCAGTTCGTTAAATTAGAACAACAAGACTACAACTATGAAAAGGTCAGTACAAGAAGAAAAAAACTTGAAGATAAAGGTTTGAAACAAACCTTCCTAGAAGGAGTAAAGTATGGAATAAGATGGTTAGGGTTTTAACTTCTATCAGAACTCATAAGGAAAATCTGCAGTAGTAATTTGTAGGCAATGAAATTGGTAGTTGAAAGGGTTTTCATCTGAGCTACTAATGGAGCAATAAATCACTTCCAAAATTGCATTTAGAGTAATAATAATCAAGACGAGTGAGCTAATTAGAGATTTAGCTTTATCGATTCATTTTACATACTATATATAGTATACTAATGTTTAATAAAGCACACATAATTAGTCTGACTAAGGATAAAAAAAAAAAAAAAAAAAAAAAAAAAAAAAGTGTGTATATTTGAGGATGATAAAGATAAGGATAAATTAAAGCTATTTCTAAAACTATATTGTGGCTAATTGCCCTTTCTTTTTATAAAAGAAAAACTAGCATCCCTAAAGCATGTTGTGTCATGAAAATAAAAATAAAAAAAAAATAAAAAAAAAATTGGATGGTTATGTGCCATTTTGAGTAAATATCAGTCTTGTTTCTTGACACATATTTGTCTTGTTTTAAATTTCCCTATAGAAAGATCTGGAGAGAGAAACTTTTACTGAGTCTTTATGGAAATAAGTTAAAGGCCAAAAGGAAGACTTTACAGTTTTAAGGCTTGTGAAGAGTGAATAATCAGGAAGACCCAGGTAATATATTGATGTTTGCATAAGTGACTTGAAAGTCTTTCAGTATATTATCAATTAAACTTATTCTTATTTAAATATGAATGTTCTTATCCATCTGTGCCTCTTACAGTATTTCAGATTTAATTTCTTATAAGAAGGATAGCACCTAGTCTCATAATAGATATACTCTACTAATAGCTATTGGTATTAGTGATCAATGAGGATCTCCTAGATTATTCAACCAGCTCCCATATCACTACTAACATTTTCGGACTCAAGTTTTAATTAGTGAAATAGTGTTAGCCTTTCAGTCTTCCAGCTTGAGTTTTTTTAAAAATAGAACAAAAACTTCCTATGTTGCTTTGTATATGAGCTTTATCACTGAATATCCCTGATAGCTTTCTGATTTCTTTGGTTTAGACTTTTCTGAACAATAGAGATTGAGAATCTATCTGACATATAATTAAAATATAGATGACTTTGACTTAAAAAAAGATCAATTGAACTTTTGTAACCTTTGCCATGGTTGAATAGACTCTTTTTTATATCCAATAATATATCAATGGCATATCATATATCCATTTGTACCAACACATATAACTTATGGTAGATCACAGGTTCTTATAGAACTAAGGAAATGCATTTAGACATGTGAGGTGATTAATAGAAGCTTGTTTGTCAATCTTTTCCAATGTGTTTTGTGTCAGCCAATTAGAATCAGTAAGATCTGTGCTTTCAAAATTTTAAAATCAAGCTGGAGAAGGTAAAATTTTCCAGAATGCTATAAAAAAGGTAGCTCTTAGAAACCATAACATTAGTTAAAGATAGACAGATAAGTCCTTTAACTAGAATAGAACCTTTGTTGTTTCTCTACTATAGTTGAGAAATGACAGATACTGCACTGTTGGTCCTTTTCTCTTTAGAAACTTTCTTGTCATTAGTGGTAAAAGTGGAAACTGAACTTTGTAGATTACAAGAGTCTAGTTTGTTTAAAAAAGATTATAAATAAGATAGAGGTGAGGTGAATGAGTTTTGAAAAAGAACTCTTTAAGTTGATTTAAAAAAAATAATAAGACTTTATTAGCATAGAAGTATCAAAACTTCTTGTGAATATCTTTTTTGTGTATGGTCAGAGGATCAATAAAAAGAGTGACTTAGATTTATTTTATTATATATATATTTTTAATTTTTTTATATAATTATTCATTTTTATTTTATTTTTTATTTTTTTATTTTTTATTTTTATTTCAATATTATTAAAGATCTTTAAAATTAAGATTTATTAAACTTTTATATTTACTATCTTATTGAATAATTTTTTTGATAAACAATTTTTTTTATTATAAATTATTTATTAATATATAAAAGAATTATAATATATTAATATATAAAATACAGTAACTCTTTTCATTAATCCTTTGACCATACAAAAAAGATGTTCACAAAAAGTTTTCATATTTCTTGACTAATATAGTCTTTCTACTTTTCATAAAACAACTTGGTACTTGTTTTCAAAAGTCACAATTACCTTTCCTTACTTGTTTATAAACTTTTTTAAATAAAATCTTGAATCTCTGATGGTCTAAATAGATTCAAGTACATACATTCTCTATTAAAAGCAAAAAGGTTCTAGAAAGTAAAAGGATCAACTGATGGAGTGTTACTTCCGAGAGCTGGATATAATATGAATATAAAGGTTTTCTAGACAGAAAAAGGCTTATTATCCCCTTCTTATATACTGTCTCTTGTTCTCTTAAAATGTCTATAGTTTTTCACAATTTTTTGGAAAATTTTGTCTACTCCAGCTTGATCCTGAATTTATAGTAGTACAATGTCACCTGACTTCTAATTGGTTGACACAAAACACATTAGTAGCAAAATGTAAACAAGGTTCTATTGGCCATGTTCACGTATTCTAATGATGTTATTGGTGAAAGAAAGAAAAATTAAGGATATGAACTTCTTCATTCCTTCAAATAAAGTTTAATTGAAGCAAAGAAATTATGAGACTATTAAAATGGGCACTAAATTCCCTAAATGGTAAAAAGATAGTTATTTGTTCAAGTTAAGGCCTTCAACTTCTTATTATTCCAGTTAGATAAAGTATACAAAGGAGATTATTTCCTTATCCTGGTTAGGCTATAAGATCGAAAAGTAAAAGAATGTAAAACACTGCCCTTTTCTAGAATTGAAAATATATTTTTTCAGATGTTATATAATGATATTATAATTAAGATGAATATCAGTAAAATTCCTTTAACTAGATATGACTGCTGGAAAATATCAAGAGTTACTCAATAAGATTAAAAAGTTACATAAAAACCTGAGATCTGCCATTAGTCATCTTATTCTACACAGGTGAATACAAAATCAAGAATAAAAGAAAGTATTGAGTAAGACACTGGATCTGAGTAGGTGATAAGTACCTCAGATAGTCACAAGAAAATAATCAAGAACACGAATGAATAAGTTTTTCAAATAGTTAGAAAGAAAAAGAATATCTTAGAAAAATTGAATTCTAATGAGAAAAAGTTTTTAGCAAAGGTTCTTTAGAGGATATAAAGCATTTTTATTTTTATTTTTTATTTTTTTTTTTCATATAGTGTATTTACATAATTTTAGATATTTTCTTTTTCTTTTATTTTTTTTTTTTCCTTTTTGTAGTTTCTCAAATTCAATTTCTTGGAGAATAATAAGCAATAACAATCTACTAGTAATGATGGGTAAATTAGAAGAATATTTATCCAAAATCTATCATTAAGTGAAATATTGTTCTTAAAATTGCACTTAGAGACTAAAGCTTTTTTGAGAATTGAAAGCCATGATGAGTGTATTAGTACAAGTTTTAGTTTAGCCATGATGCAATTGTCTTATATATCTCTATTCATTTTTATAATGATTAATAAATATATAATACTGGCCTGACTATAGGTTTAAAAAAAAAATTATAATACAGTATATTAATATTTAATTTTTAATTTTTTTTTAATTTTTTTTTTTTTTTAGATATTAACTTATCTATGCATTATGATAATATTTTATTATAATAGAAATTATATTTAAGAACAATTGGAATAAATAATTACTTATTTGTTTAAGAATTTACAGATTATTAAATAATATATAAAGTTAACTATTTATATATTGCTTCATTAGAATAGAGTAATTATATAATCATCTAGTATATGTATTTTTTTTTTTAAGTATCTGTAATCAGATTAGATCATCAGTTTATTAATTAATTAAAAATAAAAGTATATTTTCATTTGAACAATATAATATATACTATAGCTAAACTATTATTCTAATTCAATTAACTCATTATAAATATAAAAACTTCTAAGTTTAGCTTTGGGAACAATATTTTGCTTTACAATATCTTTGAATAAAGACTCTTCTAATCCAATATATTATTATCAGCAGGTTGTTACTGCCATATATCATATCAAGCCCTATAGTTTTTATTTAAGTTATTCAATAGATATAAATCACTGTTATATATGCTTATATAGACAAAGAATGAAAAAAAGAAAGAAATGATGTATTTATTGTATATATTTTCAAATAAGTATTATATACAATAACTATTATAGTAAACTATTATATATTGTATATGGCTAACTATATTGATTATACTATATATGTACAAGTACTACTTAAAAAAAAAACTATATAATTCTATCTTAATTATTATCTATACATTTTTATTGTATACTAGAGTAGATAGGTTATTATGCTTCCTCCTCCAAAACTAAGTTCAAATCAACATGGCGCCCGGAAATTCCTCTCTTTAATATCCTAGAAGAATGGAATTTTATAGATATACAAGCAATATGGGAAGGAAAAACAAAAACTCCAACAAGACGTGATGCGACTAGTAGTAGTAGAATAGATTACATCTGGATGTCACAAAGCATGCTAAAGTTTTCAATAATACACTTTGACAACAAGCATATAATAG
>CAJVPT010004254.1:0-13781 GCA_910592055.1 Acaulospora colombiana
TTTGAGTTTTTTCAGTTGTTACCATAAAAGGAAATTTTCAAAAATTGTATGTGTTCAGGAAAGAGTTTTTTTTTTTTTTTTGAACATTAGTGTATAAGTTAATATATATAGTATAGTAATTATATAAACTAATATATAGTTCTAGACTAGCTATATTAACATCACTGTTGATAACTATATTAATCATCTGGTTTCTAGTCAGGTATACTCTCTAATTTAAAAGATTTCAAGTAGGTATGCCTAGGACAAACTGCAATAGGTTAATATTAATTTATATATATCTGTATAAAATAATTAATATAATATTTAAAATTTAATTATCAATAGATCTGTAAGGCAATAGTACAGTGGTAGTGCTTCCAGGTTGAAATAATAAGATCCAGAGTTCAATACCACATAAAGACCAAATAAAAATTAAGTCACAAGGTGATACGAAGATCTCATCCTTCCATGATGATAATAAAGTGCTCTATAAGGCAATAAAGAGAACCTGTATACTAATCATGCCTATAGTAAGAATACCAAATTAATACAAGGTTCTACATAAGGTTTCCATAAGTAGCACAATCCCTCCACATACAACTGGTCTCAGGTATCTAACAGGAAAGTAAAAAAGGACTCTACCTGCTTATTGCAGCTATAACAAGACAAGACACACACAGGGTTCTACAAATATAGCCAAAAATAGGCAGTGTGAGATTCTAAGATACGAAAACAGATCTTCCTCTCAAATAGAAGAAGAAAGATCTGATTACTTATAGAGTTAATCAAACAGGCCCATAACAAGTCAAAATTCAGCCCGGTGCAATACTGAAAAATATACAACAGGTTCCGATACTCAAGACTATCAATTGAGAAATTGATATTTTTTACACAAGACTAGTACTCCAAAAAAATTTAAAGTGCTAACAGAGCCAATAGGATTACATATAAAAAATCACCAACATTGATGATGCTGGGCATTTTAGGCAAGTTCCTAACATATTAGCTTTTCCATAAAGGGGATAACAACAGAGTTGTCTGGTGGACTATGGTTCTAGAAAGTGACATTTATGAATATTCGAGGTAATAGGTGGGATCACTTCATTAGATTGAATATATTAAGATTCCCTCAATCCTTAACTGAATTAAAATTAAGTACAAGTCCTATATTAGACAGTCATATAGTTATCCTATCCTAGTTGAGTGAGACGTAAATAGATGCCTTTATACTATTTATTAATCTATAAATCCTTAGATAGTACAGGTAATTACTCATTCCAGTTGTCTCAAGAACTCATTTTGACTTTAATAAAGTTTCAGAACTGGTACAGAAATGAGCTAGCCTTTAAAAAAAATTTTTTTTTGATTATCAATAAATAGTTTGCATTTAATATCAGTTGCAAATTTTTTTATAAAAAAAAATTTTTTTAATTATAAAATCAAATGTTTTTTATTAATTTTTGATTGAAAAATAAAAATATATATTTGATAATTACTTAAATTAAAAGATTAAATTTTGCTTTTTGAAAAGCAATAAAAAATTATTTATTATTAAAATATAAATTATAATCTTTAATTGTTTTTTTTTTAATACACAGTCAGGCTAGCATGGCTTGTTTTTATTGTATATATATCAGATATTTACAAATTATTTTGACTTTCACATACTAACTCACCCATCATTGAAAAACTATTTCTCTATATACAACTTAGGAAATGATATTTCGCTCCTTTATTGACTTAGATAAATTCTCTAGTCAATAAAATCATTACCTACAGGTCATTACTATAGATCATTCTAAATTTCAACTGCAGTTAAAAACCAAACCATTTCCTTATGTAACAAATCCAATCCTTGATAATTTCTATATACTTCGTTTTCTCTTTTCTTTCAGAGACTTCTAGTTCTGAATCTTTTGCAAGTGTGGGTTCTTCTTCCTGTTCTTATATAACTTCTATGATGGATCAGTGCCCATGTCTTTTGATTTGTTTGTTCTTTTCAATAATATTCTGCTTCTTTTCCTACTTTATAACTTTTTTGCAGTGACTATTCTATATGTCCTTCTTGAAATTTTTTCTCATTTTATAACAAAGCTTATTGATTATGCTTTGAGTGACTGTCAAGGAATCTTGAGTTGAACTTTGAGATAATTTTTTAAGGAAGTAGTTTTTTTCTCTTCTATGTATCCACAAATAGTATTGAAAAGACTTCTATTAGATTGCTGAATCTCATTCAACTATTTACTTGTCCAGCTATTGATTGCAGGGTAGACTTCTTCTTTGTTTTTGATTTCTTTACTGATATATCGGTTGATCTTTTCCTTGCTTTTCTCTATATATCCTCTCTGATTCCTTTAGTGGCTGAACATTCGAACAAATGTCCTAAAGTTTCTTTTTAAAGTTTACATACTGAACATGTTGTTATAATATAAATATCTGATTTTCTTTTCTTTAATATCTGTAATACTGGAAGTTCATTATGGGTCAGGTTAGTTAAAAAGCTTTTGTCTTTATTATCTTTGAAAGAGGTATTGAAGGTGTTGGATGGATTGAATTGATTCCTGAAGGTTAACCAGTCTATTGTAGCAGGCTAATCGGTGAGTTTGTCACTAATGACCAAAAGCTCATGTAACCTGCAGATAGAAGAGTCCGTCCTTCTATCACACACACAAAATAATACCAAAATCAAGGCAGAGACGTAAAAAGATTTGGGTGAGTCTCAAGGTAGTTTTCCCTAAAACTACTTATAACTTCACTATTATAACAATCTATCCAAAAGATTTGTTGTGAGATTCATCATTTTATTAAGTCATTGAAAGAAGTTACATTTATACATTTTTACACATAGGGCTATTGCATAATTACTATGGCTATTCTAGTATTATGTCATGCATAAATTGTCTCTTGGTCAGCTAATTTTCTATTACCTCAGCTCATAATTCTTTACCTTTTTGATGCGAATAGATTGTTCACGCATTCTTCTAGCTTGTAAGGGGTATGGTGATAGTCGGCAATTGATTGTTTCACAAAAGCTTTAGTCGCGTCACAATCGTTAGTCACGTGACCACAGCGAAAATTCTGAACTTTGTTTGACTTCTTTGGCCTTTAACACTATGATTTTGTCATTTTGGATCCATAGTTCTTGGATTCTTTTTTGTTGTCTAATCTTTTTCTATCTTTTTCTTGTTAAATGTCTTGATAAATTCTCTAACATTGATGTCTATTGTGTGCTCTCTCTATGAGGCTATTGTCAGAACTATCTCTAACTCTGATAGTTAGTATCAGATTATTAGATTTTTACATCTAGCTTGTTTGGCAAGCAGATCTACTTGATTATTAAACTTATTGATTCCATGAGCTTTGAACTTTATAATTTTCAAGGTGAGATCTTTCTTTTTAACTAAATTTTTGATTCTACTTCATAATGGTCAATTAGTAGTCTTTGTCTATCTTCTTGTTGATATTTTCACTTGTGCACTGATAGACTTCTATATCTTAACAGCAGTATTACAGTCAAAGAATATTGAGACTGTTATGTTTCAAGGAGTTGTATATATTACAGTTAGAATAGCCAATATTTCTACCCTGATTGCAGATGGCCATGTTAATGCCCCTGCTAAAAATTGTTTCACAACTTTATTGTCTTCTACTAGAACTCAAGCCAAACCCATTTCAAGCTTGCTATCTTTTATTCCTTTTTTATATTATCTATCAGTATAGAAAATAAACTAAGTAGCTATACTTCTTCTATTATAATTCAGGATATCTATAAGTTCATCTATATGTTTATTTGATTGGATAGCTTGTCTTATTAGAATGGCTTCCCAGTTTTTTACCTGGATTTCCATTTCAGATCTAAATATTAGTAGAGTTCTTACATGTTGCCTTGTAACTATATACCAATCTATAGGGTTGCCAGGTAGGAGAACTTGTTTTTCTTTTCTCAAATTTTCATATTTGTTTAGTTGTGGTAGAAGATTGACTTGTGATATACTTACTTCTTTTACTTGGGATAATCTATCTAGTTGGAATAGAGTATGGTTATTAGTAGGATTGTATGTCAACTGGTATGGAACAAATTGAATTTTGTTGTTCAAAAATGATGCCTTTCCCAATTTCTCTATTGCAGAGCTAGAGCAGGCTGCCCAGTATATTTTCCTTCTATCTGGATAAGCTGGGAAAGCTTCAGTTTGAATATTGTAACCTGTCTAGTCTAGTCCGTACAATGACTTTCTTAAAAGGTCATGACTTCTGTCATCTTTTCTTAGACCTTTTTATATCAAGAAGGAATTGGACCTTTGCATTTGTTGAAAAGAATCTGAATTGTTCTCCATTTCTTGAGTGTCATCATAGTTGAATTGATAATTTGATCTAGAAATATAATTTTGTGCTTACGGAGGGATGGAATGGTTTTCATATATTCACTACTATTCTGCAGTATTGACTTAATAGATAAGATATCTCTCTGATAATTAAAGGTTTCCTTCCATCTCAACTTTAAAAGGTAATTTGTAATTCTTTAGCCAGAGCCAATGTTGCGCTGCCAGGTTTCCTTTGGTTATCTTATATGAGTTCACAGGATTATCTAAGATATTTTCAGGTTTCCAGATTTGATTTGGCTCTGTTTCAATCAAATTATAGTAGTCAACCTAGAGGCCTCACTGTTGTTGAGCTAACAGAATAGTACTGATATATGGCTTTCAACCATATTTCCCAAATACTTTTGAGACCGTATATTTGTTTGTTATAGATACAACTATTTGATATTGTTTCACAGATTAATGCTTTGTTCTTGAAAACCTTTCTGAACATAGCTGTGAGTTTATCACATTTCTTCTTATTCAGGTGTATATGCTGCATTTTATATTCTATTCTAGGAATCAGTACTCTATTAATAACATAATAAGCATGTTTTTCTGTTAACTTCTTTTTAGATATTGCTTGAACTACCACTCTAATTTCTGATTTTATTTTATCTATCATATTTTGACTTTTATGTTTTGGTCTGAACCAAATGCCAAGGAATCTGGCTTGATCTTTTTTATCAATTTCATTAACCATGATATTCTCTGTTCCAGCTTGAACCCTTCCAGGATCTTGAGGATTTTGGTTGATAGTGAAAAGAATTGACTTTGTTGTATTAAATTGTGAGTCATTTGCTATGTAGAACTTTTTTGCTTCTTCCAGAATACTTTCCAAGTCTTTCTTGGATTTGGCAATCCATGTTGTATAATCTATATAAGCTATCACTACCTATCATAGGGAGAGCTTGACTTTTTCCTCAGGTTTATGGAAGTTGGATGACTATTCTTCTTCCATAGTATAACCCAAATCATTATTATTTAGGATTTTACATAGCAGTGGGTTATAAAAAATTCTCTATAACAGTGAAGAGATTGTTTCTCTTTGATCTATATCATCTCCTGCAATTATCGGGCTAGAAAGTCTATTAGAAAGAATAATGCTACAACTTCTGTCTTTGAAAAGATCTATTATGATCTTCTTGATAGTTGTAGTGATTCAAATCCAATCTATAGCTTTTTCAAGTATGAAAAGAGATATTGTGTCATATGTCTTAGCAGTATCTTAAAAGAAGATCCATAATTCTTTTCCTTTTTTTCTAGCTTCCTCACAAAAACTATTTAGCATATGGATAGGTTCTGCTATACTTTCTCCTAATAAACCAGCAAAGTTTGGATCTTTAAGAATTTTATGCTGTTTACATATCCTTGATAAATGAGCAGTGAGAATTTTGGTGAAATATTTGCGAGCTGTTTCTAGAAGGGCAATGGGTCTGATATTATTCAGTTGACATTTTCAAGACTTGGGTTTAGAAATGGAATAAATATTACTACTTTTCAATTTCTTGGATATCCACCCAGTATTTAAAACTTTATTGAACAACAAGCATAAGGCCCCTTTTCCTTTAATGCTTAAGTGTTTGAGTATTTCATAATTGATATATGAGGGACCTAGCTTCAAGCTTTTTTATTTTAATTTATTCTATTAGTGGTGAATACTAAGTTGGATCAATCTATTTTTTAGGTTGGTATTCTTTTTTCCAAGAAGAATCCAAGCTTTGAAAGTTGACATTTCTTTGTTTGAAAGCTTCTTTATAATAGTTCTCAACCTTGCTTTTAATAGTTTGTGGATCGGTAGCTATATATTCTATCCCCTCTTGATTCTTGATTAACACTCGATATAGTGTGATTTTTGTTCTTTTGCGGTTCAAGATTGAGCTCAGCATTCATTTTTTGTTGAACTTGAGATCTTCACATCTGTTTTCTAAGGCTTCTTTAATTTGATTTCTGATATGAAGTCTTTCTTTCTTCTTGTATACCATTCTGAGGCTATGCTCATTTTTAGTGATCTTTGATAACAGCTCTGGAATTTCTTCTCACAATTGGAGTGGAGCTATTTCTTCTTCAATAGATTTACTAAGCCTTCTTAGTTTCTGGATGGTCTTTTTCATATCTGTTGAGATTCTTGTATCCTAGCTGGCTTATATTTTCTTTAAAAGGAAGTGGATTTTGTTAGCTTCCCTGTAGACTTTGAAGTCTTCCTTTGGAACAGCTAATCCAGGCTTTGCTTTTCTCTTTATATAGGGAGTAGAGTAAATCCTTTTCTTTTTGAGATGTTTGTACTATAAGTACTCTTAATAATTGTTGACTTGAAATAATGCCAGGCCTTTTCTAGTTCTTAGGAGCCATTTTTTACGCTTGATAGGGAAGGTTATGGATCAGTCTCTGAAAATTTGTTCTCTATCCTGCATTTAAATTTCTTCCATTGTTCTGCTATAGAATTTATTGGATCAGATATTTTCTTTTCTTTTGTTCTACATTACTCATATACTTGATTTTTAAGCTAATTGTTTGTTGTTATTCTTGTCAGTAATAAAGTATGTTCACTATTTGACAATATTTCTATGGAGATATTTTTGAAATTATATATGTTATTTAAGCTAATTTTTGGTGGCATCCAGATATAGTCGATTCTACTATATGATGTATTGTTTGCCCATGTGAAGGTAATGTTTTCTTCTTTTCAAGAGTTCTGGACATCTATATAGTTTCAGTCTTCTAAGAAGTTGAAAAGACCTATTTCAGCTTTCCTGTATCTTGGTATCCTTTTGTTGGTGGGGGGCTAATCTACTATTGAGTTGATAACTGCATTGAAATCTCCTATAATTATGACCTTGATAGTTTTCGTTGATAGCCGATATACCTGGTAAATATAGAGCTTACATCTTATTGATAGAAAGTTGGCTTCTATTATATAGCCTTATATTTTTTCAATGGATTCCAACTTTTTCTCAATGTTTCTATTAATGAGGAGTCCCATTTCAGATCCTCTGGGTTTCTCATTATTGCTACTGTAAAAAAAACTTATGTATTTGTTGTGAAGTGAAAACAAATTCTACTGCTTCATTTGTTAGCTTAGTTTCACAGATACCTAGAATATCTATGTTAAGTTCTTGTATAAGTTTGTATATTCTTTGTTAATTTAGGCTGGTATTAATTCTTCTAACATTATGTGTTCCAATCGAAATAGTATCCATTAATGTAGAGTTATCTATAGTATACTTGTTGTATAATGTATACTCCTTTTCAATTCTATTACTAGTGTTTTTTTTAATTGCACTGATAAAGTTGTCTAGTAATGTATTATGTGTTGTATTGGGAGGGGTGATGTTAATATCTATAGTTTCTTTCGGGATTGCACCTTTTTTCAGGATAAGCTTGACTCTTCTTATGAATCAAACTCATTACTGATATATGTTGATTGAACTGTCACTAATTTCAGGAGCAATTATTCCATGCCTTCCTCTTACTCTGTTCTGAATGCCTGTTTTTTCTTCAATTATGTTTATTCTATTATTTAGTTGTTTAAGATTGGTTAGAATCTGGTGAAGGGGATCTTGATCACGCTCACTTTCGGGATAGGGACTTTCAGATCTATCATTCCAATATCTTCTATAACAGGATTTTATTGACTTCTTATTACTACCAGTGGCAAAACGTTGAGAAGTTTTTATTGTTCTAGTAGTATGTTTGTTGCCTTGAAAATTACATCTTTTTCTTTTTTCCCTTCTTTCTAGATTTATTCTTTTTTTAAAATCTCTTTCTATTTCTATTTTTACTTTATCCTCAGATGTTGTATACTAATTGGCTCTAATATTGCTTCTGATATCAGTTTGACCCAATTGTCTTGAATAAAGTTTGCTATGTATTGTTTTGATATGGACTTTCTCTTTATTATCTTTACTACTTTCAATATGAGTCAATTCTTTATCATGTTCCATTTCTTTTTCAAAGCACTCTTTAGCACTCTTGCTGATATGATCTTGTCTTTCTTGAGAAGGGCTTTGTTCTTTTTTAAAATGTTCTCTAGTACTCTTGGTGAGTTTATGGCCATGAATAAATATATGCTGTTTTAAAGCATTATTCAAATCTTGTGCTGATAAAAAGAAAATTACTGCATAGCCTCTTCTCTTTAGTGTATATGGATTTCTAGCAATGTAACATAATTTGGCTTTGATATGTTTGACTGCTCGTGTGATTAAACCAGTAGTAGTGTTATGTATTTCATAAAGTCACAATAATTGTGAATTATACTATTTGATAATTCTATTAATTTTATTATCATTAGGCTTATGTTAAGTGAAGATTGCTCTGATAGTTTTGTATTCATATGAATTATCCATTCCTCCTCAAGGTTGATATATTTCTTATAAGGGATAATATGTGCCTTGATTCATTGTTGTGATCATGAATGATTATAAATATGAATATTTGTTATATGTCCATATTTATTGAGAGCAAATTTGATTTCTTGATATGAGTAGTTTCAGTCAATGTCTATAAGTGTAGCCACTAGTATGATTTTTTCTTCATCTTTTGTTTGCTGGAAAACTTTTTTATTTGGTGGTTGAATAGAGTTTGACCATTTCTCTATATCTATAGGTATAATTGTAAAGTTTTCTTCCTCTTTTTTGTTAATCTTTTCAAGACATTAAAATGTATCTTCCTTCTCTTTATAACAGAATGTTGTCCATGCATTGCCATTGATAAATTCTTTTTTAAAGGGCTAAAAATCTTTTAGCAAGTCTAATGTATTTTGCAAATATGCTATTTGTTCTGTTTCAGTTTCTCCTGGGAGCCTAGAAATAAACACACACATTTTATATTTACCATCCGCCTTGATATAAAAGGAATTGATACTGGATGTCTTTGATCTATTTCTTGTCTTATATATATGTTACTCAGCTATATTGTCCCCTTTAATCTTCTTACTGATAACTTCCATTTCGATTTTATCTTTAAGCTCCTTATCTCACATTTCAATTTCAGTAATATTTGGGATCTTTGAACTTCTATAGTGATTGCCTTATCTGGTGAGCTGTGTATAGAAAGATTGTTTTCAGGTATTGTCTGACTTAATATAATATTTTGTGAAGAATATTATAATTTTTCAACTTATTCTATTATGTTCAAGTATTTATACTCTAAAAATGGATCTAAAAGATCTTCTTCTTTTCTTTGTCTTTTGATCCATAAATAAAGAATATGTTGTCTGAGAATGTTGGCATTAATAAAGATGGTATAATCGACATTCAGGATTCTAGCAATGATGCTATCTATAATTGAATATTGGATTGGACCTGAAGTTGAATTCATAGTGACTTCTTGTGTTGAAGTAATATTAAAAAGGGTTAATGTAGCCCATAGTTTCTGTTGTTGATAATATTTGTCTAATAATTGAGCTAATGTCTCTATAATATATGCTTCTCTTTTCTTAGTGATCTATAAAAACTCATGTTTTCTTATAATATGTTGATCATATGATAGGAAGTAAGTTGAATGTGTTTGGTATTGTTGTATTTTGTTGATAATCATTGCTATGTTTTTTTAGACACATATTGTAGGTTTGTTTATTCCTTATTATTATTTTGGTAATATGAAAAACCTTGTTATTTGTTGTGACATGTTGGTAATATTTGTTTCACATGTATGTTGTGATAGTATTGTTCATATTGTTGATCAGTCAATAATAAACACATGGGATTATAAGGTTGTTTATAATTAATTTATGTAAACATATGAGGTTATAGAGTTGTTGATAATTGATTTGCGTAAACACATAGAAAATGTATTAATATTGTTTATTAGACATGTCTTTAAGCTTGTTATAAAAAATATATGTGTCTGTATTTGCATAACATAATATTATTGAAATGCTGTTGTTGTGATATGTATGCTTCTTTACAGTATAGTTAATGAAGCTTGGACGTCCCTCTAGGTTTTATGAGTATTTGGACTTGAACTGATTTATCAGTTTGAGTTATTGCTTGTAAAACTTCTCTTGGTATTTAGAAAGGTATTAACCTGCATGTCCTGGCTAGGAAAATTTGTGAGGTTGATGTTGGGCTTCCAAGAGCTTACTATGAATCAGTCTTTTTTGTTGTTTTTCTCTTTTTAAAGAAAAAATTTATATAGTAGAAGTTGGTGATTTTTGTAAAATTTATCTCTTCTGTATTCTGTAAAGAGTTCTTGAACTTGTTTTTATAAGTTGTTTAGTTGTAAAGGTAGTTTCTCTTGGTTTCTCTTGTTTTTTTTTGGCTGGTTTCTCTTTTTCTCAAAAAATTATCAAAAAAGAAAATTTTTTAAAAATTTAGGGATCAGTATAAAGAGTTTTTTGAATAATTATAATCTTTAATTATATTATATTACTGTATATAAATTAATAATTTATAAGAAAATTAAGATTTATATTTGTAAAAAATCTTTTTTTAAACACTGGCTCTGCCTTGCTTTATTTGTAATTATATAGTATCAATATATAGAGACTATTCTAGAATGTACTACCTGTTTACTATCAAATAAAGCTCAATAAAATTTCTTTATACAGAGGTACTCACCTTGTGGCTTGTTGCCACCCCAGGATGGGGAGCTAACCTGCCAAGGCTGGGCTAATGTAAAAGAAATTTCAAATATGAAAATGTTATCTATAAGGTTTGTGATCCATTGGTTCATAAACTCATTGACCAAGTGTACAAATTGGTCTTTTATGTATTTTTTCCTAGTTGTTAAGATGGGATCTTCTTTTCTTGTCTCGTATTTTGCTAACTTTTCTTTTTATTATGTGATTTCCTCTCTAGCTTTCCACTCTTGAAAGGTTTTACATCTTTTTTGTCAGATTTGATATAGATATTAATTATTTCAAGACAAATCTCTATTATATAGTTTTTTCTTTCTATTCTATCTGGAATGGCTGTCTTGAGACTATACATGAATCCTTTGAAGAAAGCTCCTCTAATATTTGCTATCAAGTTTTCTTGACGTTCAAGTTGTTTTTGTTTATAAAATATATATTGAAGACTTGAAATTTTTTATCCTCTATGTGATTTTCTATATAGGTTGTCATTATATCTTCAAAGCCTTTTCTGTTTCTGCTTTAACTTGCTGGTAGAGAAAAGGATAGATAAAAGTCTCTGGTTCTATGCATTTATTACATTTATTATTTTTGTAGATGGATGAAGGCCTTATATGTAACTTACTCTTGGTTGGTAATTCATCATTCCAAAAACTGAGACAGAACTTTCTTAGTTTCTGATCTTCATTATTTGTATAGTGGTTGCTCATCTTTGTAGATTAAAGATATATACTGTTGTTTTCCAATTAATTTCTTTGATTATTCATTCACTGAAGTTGCATCTAGTTCTGTTCAGGAGGTGTCATTTTGCCAAATAAATAGTGTTTTTGAGTTTCTGTGTAATTAGTTTTATGGGAAATTCAATAAAGTGGTTGTTTCATTATAGATTTATACCCATTACTGAATCTTGGATCCTCTTGATTTCAACCTTATTTTCTCCTGGCTTCATGTCTTTCCATGTATATTTCTGTGCCAACTGATCTACTATCTCATTATATTTGATTCCAGAGTGGCCTTTCACCTTATATAGTGAGGGTTTGATATTTTTCTATTTGCATAGAGTTTTGATCTGAAGTAGGGGATTTGAATTCTTTTATTTCTTCATAATCTTGTTTTTGTCTTTTTTTGGGGTCTTTTCTATATTATTGATGGCTGCTTGGCTGTCGGTGTATACATTTGCTACACTGTGTTCTGGTAATGTACTTATAGCCATTACAATTGCTACTATCTTTGCTCTAGTAGATGAAGAATATCATTTGATCTGTTCTTGGAATGTGTGTTCTTCTAAGTCTGGAGTAATTATGATCCAGCCCAGGTCAATGTGGTATTTTCTTTTCAAGTTTATAAGGGATCTATCTATATAAATATCAAAGATAGCAAAATTCTTTATTTTTTTTCTGATCTTCTCTATTCTTTCTGTATTTTCTTATAAGCTGTTGAAAATTTTGCTTCTTTATCTGATTTTTGTTTGTGCATCAGATAGTATTCTGACTGTTATATCCATGTCTTGTATTTGGGACTCCAATATCTGGGTGTACTTTGTAAAAGTTATAGCAAGAGAATTTGGAAATGTTCTATTTCTCTATTTATACTCCCTTGTATCTGTATTGTTTTCTCTTATAGATGTTAGGCTCTTTTAAATAGATATAGTGATTTAATGTTATTGAGTTGTTATAAAGTTACATTCACATCTGTTAATATCAAGAGTGTTTAGTGTGCAGCTTTTGTATATATCCAGTGGGAAGTTGCCTAGGTCTTGAGTGTAGTGTCTGTACCTTATTGTATTTTGGTTTATTTTCTTCTGTTTTTTTTCAATTATGGGTTGTTCCTCTTTATATATATAAATTCAATGGGGTTTTGTTATATTATTGTGTATTATATGGAACCCTTGTTTGAAGATATTTGCTGTTGTTTGACATATTAAAATTATCTTTGCTTTGAACATTCTTTATATTTTGCTGCTTAGAGTAAGGAACCATCTGGAGTTGAGCCTAGAAATGTTTTTTTTATGATTCTTATAATTTGAGACCATTTTAATGTCTTTGTGCTATCTGCATTTAAAAGCTATCCAATGAAAAGTATGTTATATTTGTGTAAATGGTGTTAATGTTTAGAGTAGAATTGTTTAATTATGATCTCTTCTATAAGAGTATCTATCTACTGAATTAGTGTGATACTATTGTTTGTATTGTTTATATCAAATATGAATCCATGTTTTCTCATGAGCCAAATGGTATCATGTGTTAGACTTTTTCCTATGTATTTCCAAGATTGTCCCATTTTGTTTAGAACAGGTTTGGTAGATTAAAATTAATTTTGGAGAGTTTGGAGTCTACTTCTTGTTATTTTACCAGCTATATTGTTTTTATTGATTTGAGTTGTCCAGTTAGTAGTATGTAAAAGGAGTTGTTTGTCCCAGAGATGTATTAAGTTGTATTCATGTTTATTGAAAAGAATATTGTTTGAAGTTGTCCTAATAAGACTTAGCTTGTGTCTAAAGACTACTGTGATACTACTCATAAGAAGGTTGTAAGTCTTTTCTGGAAGTATCAGTCATTGCACAGATATTCTGCACTGGGAATCAAGACATGATTAATTATATACTGCATCTGCTTTTCCATTAGGTGTTTCATTCCTATTAATTCCTTAGTCTTCCTAAACTTTTATTGAATTAGTATTTTTTGATAGTCTTTTTTTCCTGAGCTGTTATATCAGACTCCCAGTATTCTTACTGGTACACTTTGTGGACAGCCATTGACAATTTGATTCTCTCTTTTTTTTTTTATATATACCCTCTGTCAGGCTAGGTATGTGTGCTTTATTAAACATATGTATACTTTACATTGAAAATGTATTGCTAAAGCTAA
>CAJVPT010004255.1:0-13776 GCA_910592055.1 Acaulospora colombiana
AAACTATAATTAAATAAATAAAATATGACATAATAAAGAAGAAAATAATTAATATAAGTGACTTTTTTTAATGTTATTGCCTCAAACACTACTTTGTGCTTGGTACTACATAGCTGACCAACTCAAAGGCATATGTTATAGATTTTTCACATTTCCAAGAAACCAAAGTCATCTACAGCTATATATATGAATTCAATAAGTCACTTAGTACAAATATGAATAT
The DNA here is from genome assembly GCA_910592055.1 of Acaulospora colombiana. Classification (NCBI taxonomy): domain Eukaryota; kingdom Fungi; phylum Glomeromycota; class Glomeromycetes; order Diversisporales; family Acaulosporaceae; genus Acaulospora; species Acaulospora colombiana. The sequence continues at coordinate 224 of CAJVPT010004255.1, forward strand.
ACAGTATATAATAACTAATACTAATAATATTTTTATTTTTCCTATAATATATAATGTCCTGTAACTATATAATGATGCTTGGCTCCCAAATTGGTCATTTATAATATCTTTTCAATTGATCAGTATTCACTGCTCTTTTGAGTACTTTGTCCTTTATGTTTCTTAATTTGTATACTCCTGATGCAATGATATTGTGAATATAATATGGTCCTATCCATTTTTTCCTAAATTTATCACCACATACCTTTGCTTTTGCTAATTTATAGAATAAAACTTTGTCTTCTATATTGGATTTTTGAACTTTGATTTCCTAATCATGATATTGTTTTTGTTTGTCCTATACTTTTTCAATATTTTGTTGTCCACTAAGCCTTAAATTACTAAGATTACTAATAATAAATTCAATATGTCACTATAGTTGTTGATCCAACATGCCATTAGATTCCTGTTTGTTATCTTGAAGATCAATAGGTAACCTTGCTTAATAGCCATAAAGTAGCTTGAATAGTGAATATTTAGTGATATTATTTTGAATAGAGTGGTAGGCAAATAGTGCTAAGTCCAGAAAAGTATCCCATATATTACTATAATCACTCACATATTTAGCCAGAATATTGCAAAGAATTTTATTAAATCATTAATCCATTGGTTTATGGATAGTAAGCAGCTGAGAGTCAGTAATGAATAGTTATTAATTTGTATAAAGCATTCACTAACTCATTAACAAATGGGTTTCCTTGATCAGATAGAAGAACTTTAGGGCATCATGTTGACATATAATATACTCATATATGAATTTTACAGTGGTAGTAGCTTTGGTATTCTTGAGAGCTTTTGCTTCAAGTCACTTGATAAGATATTCAGTGACTATAACAATATATCAGTTGCTTTGAGAAGTTATTGATAAAGGTTCAATGATGTCAATTCCTATATGATCAAAAGATTGTCTAATAGGTATAGGGTGAAGTTTTTCATGTGGTATAGGGGCTCCTTGTCGCTGGCAAGTATTACAACTTTTAATATATTCAGCAATAGTTTTGTACTAATTAAGCCAATAATATCGATTTCTTGCTTGATTATAGATTGCTTGAATTCCAAAATGTCTAATAAGAATGTTTCTATGAAAGTTGTATAAGATTAATTCCAATTCAGTTGCCTTAATAACTTTGAGTGATTTCATTGAATTTTTAATATTGCATCAGAATAATGTATAATGTTGGATAAGATAATGTGTTGCTTGTTTTTTGAAAGAAATTATTTCCATTGCAATTAAGTCCAGAGGTAGTTTTCCAATAGAGAGATAGATATATAGTTGCTGATAAGTTTCCAAATCCATTATTAAGGTGTTGAAGTTGAAGAGAGTCTTGATAATGCATCAGCATTTTGATACTTCCTATCTTTCCAGTATTGAATTTTGAAGAGGTAATCCATTATAGTAAGTATCCATCATATTGTTCTTTTGTTTGAAGTGGGGTTATTAATCATCCATTGAAGAGTTAAGTAATTAGTAATAAGATTTAATTCCTGAAGATAAATATAAGGATGAAAGTATTTTATGGCCTAGATAGTAGCAAGACATTCAATTTCAGTGGTGAAGTAATTCAGTTTGGGTCCAATAAGACTTTGACTTGCATAAGCTATCACATGTTTATTTTCTTGTTTATCCAATTGAGTTAAAACAGCTCCTAGTTCTTTGTAAGAAATATTAGTATATAGGAGAAAAGGCTTGAAGAAATCTGGATAAATCAAGATTGATGTGATGATTAATTTTTCCTTAAGTTCCTCAAATGCTAATTGATATTTTTCATTTCAAAGATATGAAGTATTTTTTCTCAAAATCTTGTTCATTGGTTCAACTATGGTGGCAAAACTTGATATAAAGTGGCGATAATAAGATGTTAATCCAATAAATCCTTTCAGTTCAGTAGTATTAATCAGTATGACAAAGTTTTTCACCTTTTCAACTTTAGCTGAATCTGGTTAAATTCCATGATGATTGATAATATGTCCCAAAAAATGCAAGTTCTTTTTTGCAAAAGCGACATTTTTCCAAGTTGAGCTTGTATTGGCTTACTTAAATCTTTTAAAAACTTTCTTTAAATATTATAAGTACTCCTCAAATGTTGCAAAGTAAATGTTGATGTCATCCAAGTATACTAATACATATTTTTCTTTAATATCATAGAAATGTGATCCATGAGTTGTTAAAAAGTAACTGGTGCATTGGTTAATTCAAAAGATATGTCATTAAATTCAAAAGTTCCTTGTTTGATGATGAAAATAGTATTTTTCTTATTCACTGGATTCATTTCAACTTGTTAATATCCACTAGCCATATTCAAAGAAGTAAACTATTTGATCTTTTTTAGTGAGTCAAGAATTTCATCAATTCTAGGTAGTGGGTAAGCATCCTTTTTGGTGACTTTGTTAAGCTTCTGATAGTTAACACAGAACCTTGTTTGACTATTTTTCTTTTTAATCAATACAATTGAAGAAGTTCAAGGGCTATAAGATAGTTAAATAATTCCTTGAACCAACATGCGTTCAATTTTCTTTTCCATAAATTCATATTCAACAGGAGATATCCTATAAGGTCGCTGTTTAATTGGCAGAGTATTTTTAGTAATAATATGATGGGTGATCAAGTCAATACATCCAGCAGGTGAGTCATCAGTTACAATTATATTCTGGTATAGTTGTACCAAATGGTTGAATTGATTTTGTTGTTCCTGAGTTAAATCAGATGGTTTGTCCAGCTCCTTTTTATAATCCACATTCAAGTATGGAATAAGTTCCCAATCCTTGGCTTTGAGTTAACAAGTGGCACAAATATCAGATTCCTGTTCCAAGTAATGATCATGCCAACAGATCATTTTTGGTCCTTTCCATTCCTTTTGCAAACATTTAGAAGTCAAAAGTAGTTGTTGCATAGCTTCAAGTTCCTGGATGGAAGTTATTGGTTCTTCACATTGTCCAATAATAACTGTTGACTTATCAATTTTCACTAGTGGTTATTCATTAGAGTTTTCCAAGAGTGTACAGTAAGTTTGATTCTTATCCAAAGTTTTCTCATATTCCAATTCATCAGTTGAATCATAGATTTTCTTTTCCTTTCCATTATCCAAAGGTTCAATTTCTATAGGCCTTTTATTATCATTAAATTTTGGTTTTTCCCAACATGTGACCTTGCATTATATATTTTTGTCCAAATAATTTAAGTCCATAGTTTAATGGTCATAATTGATAATAGCCTTGATTTTTATAATTCAGTTATTTCCTACAATAACAGTATATTGAATTGATTCAAACACATTCACAGTGATAGGTATGATAATTCCTTTGATAGTGATTGGTAAATTCTTCATCTTACCCAATGGTCATTTTTTCTCTCCATTTATATCCATAAGATTGATAGAAGATGGTTCATGAATGGTACATTCCAAAGAGTTTAAAATTGACTTAGAAATAATACTGCTTGTTGACCCAGTATAAATAATTAAATAGATAAGATAGTCGTCAATTTTTGCATTACAATATACTGCTTTCACAACTTTTAGATTGATTGGTTCAATTTATCTAGGTAGAGAAGATGTTGATATAAATGGATTTAAAAATATAGGGGATTCCTGACCCTTCTTAGATTTCCTTAATCTTTTAAATGGTGGTTTAACCACTTTATAGCATTAGTAAAGTCCTGTATAGAAAGATTGAACCATTGATTATGATTGTTGGATTAGTTACTAGAAGATGATTAATTGTTGCTGGATCTATTTCCATTCATTAAATGGTTGATATTTCTTTGAGAACATTGGTTGACCAAGTGTTCACATTGATTGTAAATAAAACATTTCTTTCTATTATTATCATTGTTAAACTGATTCCTATTATTATTATTGTTGTTGTTGTTGTAGGGCCTCCTATAATTATTGCCATTATTGCTATTATTACTATTATTGTTATTGTGATATGACTCACAATCACATTGCAAATATCCAACTTTTCCACAGTTGTTGCAGGTGCAAATTTCCTTTTAATTACCTCTTCTATTATTGGTATTAATATTATTGTTACCAGTATACCTCCTATTATTTGAAGTGACCAATTGTTGAAATTCTTGAGAAAGCTAGGTGATTGTTGTTTTACAGTATATCCTTAAGTTCATTAGTATCCTGGTTCAAGTAATTGCATCTCAAAAAACTGGCACTCAAGGTAAAATTCCTGGAGTAGACTGATTCAGCAATATAAGTACAGTTAATAGCCTCAGCCATGTTGAGAGGACAAGAAATTTTAACTAGCTCCCTCAATTCATCACTTAATTCATTAATGAATTGCCTGGTTTTATCCTTAAGAGGGTAGTTGTTATCAGAATCAATGTGCTTGTAAAGAAGAGTTATTGTATTCAGGTATTCATTTACAATTTCTTCTGATTTTTGTATTCATTGCCTTAATTGATTTATCCATCTTAATTTGTGATAAGTAGTATACCAAGTTGTACAGAATTGATACACAAAAGATTCAGTTGGATACATTGCATTGTTCCAGTAATTGATTTGGTCATCCATAGAAGACCACCAAATATGTACAATTCCTTTGAGATAAGAGGGAAGTATTTCAAATTTGTAAAGTTCACTGATACAATTTGCCCTGCATCCCTTATCAAATTCATTGAGCTAAGTAAGAGGATCCTGTTCCTCTACTTTGAAGATTGGTATATCCACCAGTTTTGTTTTTCTTTGATTGTTGTTCCTTGGAGTAATTATTCTAGCAATTGATTCAGAGAGTTGTCACAGTACATTGATGAAATTTTGATCATTATTTTGTTTATAATTATAGATAGTTTGATTTTATTGCTCCTCCCTTTGCTTATTCCTTTGCCTTTAGCCTGATATATTCCTACATAATAGTGATTACTATTCATCATCCCTATTGTCCTGATAGTTATCATGGCACTCCTTCTACATATTACTTTCCTCATTATCATTCTGACCTTGTGAAGGATATCTATTCCAAGATTAATTCAAGTTATAAGGATGATCTGCTTGATTCCAAGGATTCTGAAAAATATTATCCATTGTCAAATTATAAGGTAGTGGAGAAGAATGGATTTCACTATATTAGTTGTGATTAGAAGTATCCAAAGAGTGGATTGGAAAGAAAGAAATTGAGTTTCAAGAGTATATTTAAGATAAGTAGTTGCAAAATTCGATAATAGTTTTGGAATCTAGTTATTAAAGTTGTTATTCATTCAAATATTCTTTCAAAAAAGATTAATCCTATCCAAAATGTCCTTTTTGAAGAGCAAGGTCCTGTTATTATCATCAAAATGTGATCAAATTTATATTTGACTGATATATTCAAGTGGAATTGCTTTTAAAAGGACAATTCTCAAAGAAGAATAAAAGAAATAGTTTATAATAATAAAGAAAGTATCAAGAATAGATTTACCAAGAATTCTTTAAACAGTGTCACACAGTAATTTACAATAAATATGGTTCACTTAGACCCCAAGTTTATTAATAAATTAAGAAAACTAGAACAATTTCTTTAGTTTTAAAATCAAAAGAAGATATCCAATCTCCTAAAAGAAAAGTGAAGTTATTTCTAAACTTCCAAAGTCAAGTAAAGTTATCATCAATCTTATTCTACTTTTGAGCGAATTATGACTGCTTATATACTTGTAAAAATGGGCCATTTGAGCCACTTGAGCCTCCTAAACCTCCTGGATCTCCTGGGCTTTCTAGACCTCCTGGGCTGCCTGATCTATAATAAATTATATCACGTACTACATTTGATAAAGTGATTTATGCTAATTAAGTACCAATAAGAATATCAAAGAATATTAAAGAAATAATTATAAATAAATAGATAAAAATGGAAATAGAATGAAAATAATAACTAAAAATAACTATCCAATGGTATTGAAGACTATTTTTATCACAATACCAGCTTGAAATGGAACCTTTACAAGTATTAACAAGAATTTGTACTGCTCTCTATTCTCTTATTATTAGTGTAGTTGTATTGATTAGTTGATTCAGAAATATTATTTTATTTTTTTTTAAAGAAAAGATAGCTTTCATATATTCTTTCTTACAATTATGATTGTCTTAATAGACATAGTATCTTCTTAAATGTCAAAAATTCTTTATTATCTCTAGCTGTTATATTTAATATATAGTATCTTTGCCATGGTCAGAATTGCAATAGCAAGATTATTTTTTTTGATTGTCTTGACTTCTATTGAATTATAAAATATGTTTTTAGGTTTCTAATATTTAAGTTGAATTTGTTTAAGTCAAATAACTGTTGCAATTTCTGAAGCTTCACTATTATTTAGTTGTCAAAACAGTATTGTTATATGACTTTTAAGTTGGATTTCTATACACTTTTGAGCCCATAGATTTGTTTGTTATATATACAACTATTTGACATTGTTTTACAAATTAAAGTTTTGTTTTTGAAAACTTTTTTATATATAACTATAGAATATTGCAAACTTTCTCATTCAAGTGTATATACTGCATTCTATACTCTATACTAGGAATTAGAACTCTATTGATAATGTACCTGACATATTTTTAGTTAGGTTTTTGTTATTAATTGCCTAGGTTACTGTTCTAATTTCTATTTTGGTGTAGATTAATAGTATTCTAATTGTTATATCTTCTTTTTAACCAGATATTCAGGAATCTTGCTTGGTTATATTTATTCAGTTCCTTAACTATTAATTTGTTTGTCTCTACATAAGCTATACTTGAATCTATACTGTTCTGATTGAAGATCTAGAGAATATATTTTTTATTATTTATCTATAAGTTATTTGCCTGATAAAATTGTCTGGTATCTTCTAAAATATATTCTATATTAGCTTTGGATTTGACAATCTAAGTAGTATTATCTATATATATTATCACTGTTTGTCTTAGAGAAAGTTTTTCTTTAAGATGTGACTTTTAAAAGTCCAATATCCATTATTTTTCTATTGTATATCTATAGTTTGGATTTTCTTATATTTTGTATAATAATGGATCATAAAAAATTCTTCAAAGTAAAGGTAAGATTGTTTCCCCTTGATCTATTTCATTACCAGCTATAACTGAATCTTTTTTTTTTAAATATACATAACATTATATATTTTATTGATTATATGCATTATATTAACTCTTGTATATAAAGCAATTTTGTAAACTTTTCTATACTTAGCAAAACAATAAAACCAATTGATAATATATCTATTGTGATATGTTGTTTTACTACTCAAGTTAATCTAGTATCCACAAAGTTATAATAATATATGAGAGATAGTGAGAAGAGACAAATTTTGAGTTAAATCTTTTGTGAGTGATGTGTTGCCAGGAGCTAAAATATTAAAAAACTTCTATAAAAAATGCTAAAAAAGTGTATTTGTTTCATCTTAAACTTGAAAGTTATGGCAGTTGTGCTATGTAAACTAGTAGTATGTATATTCTACCAGAACTTTTGTGATGGTTCACTTTGAAATAAGGAGGTCAGATTATGGGGACTTGTTACTTTGCAGCTCTATGAATAGAAAAAGATTTGACAGAGTATATGCAGAGTGATGGTACTAGTAAAGTATTACTTATTATCATCTTATAATAACTTCCAGTAATATCCATTTCCTAGCTTGTTGGTTTCTCAAGTTGATTGAAATTTCTCAATATCAAGTGATAGTCATATCTACTCATTTACCTTTATCAATCTACAGAAAACTCTTCTATTTACTTTGGTGAATTTTGTCTTCAACCAGATTCCAGTTATATATAGGAATTAACTATTTTTATCAATCATGAAAGGAATTTTTTAGATCATTCATCTGCTCGATCACTTGGATATGGAAGGAATTTACATTTTCTAAAGTAGTAGGGATTTTTTATTGAGTGGAGAAAGGGTTGTGGAGGAATATATATGCAACTATATAAATTAATCTATTTGTAGTACATTCTATCTGCAGCATTGACTGATCTAATAAAGTCACAAAATACTTGCTAAGTCTCTATATCTTAAGAGCTGAACTAACAAAGCTTAAGAACTTTGTTCTTATTTATTTTTTCTAGAGATAGTCAATGATGTGATAGGAAGCAATGTCTTGTATCCACTTGTACTACAGACTTCTGACTTATAGTGAATCCCAGGTTCTTATATGGCTAAGGAAATGTATTCAGACACATGAGATGATTAATGGGAGCTTGTTTATATTTTTTTACTGACATGATTTTACTTAGCCAATCAGCATGCAAGAAACTTTGTGCTACTAAAAATTTAGGATCAGACTGAGGTAGGCAAAATTCCTTAGAAAAAAATAAGAAAGAGTACTATTAAAGCCCAATAAGTGATAAATAAAGTGAATATAATATGTTTACGATAGCTCTCTTATAATGATTAAAGCTTTGCGATATTTCACTATATATGATTAGATGGCAAACAGTCAGGTCTTCTTCCTTTCAGAACTTTCTTGCCATTGATAGGAAAGGTGTTTTATGACTGTTCAGGTTACTAGCAGTCAAGTTTTTGTTTTAAGAGACTATAGATAAGAGAAATGGAAGTAAGGTGGACTACTGAGGTGCTTCTCAGAATGGTTAAAGGAAAGTAAAAAGACCTTTACTAGCAAGAAAGTATTAAACTTTTTTGCAAATATCTTTTCTGTGTGTGGTCAGAGAATCAACAGAGAGAATTTGATGTTGATTATAACTAAATCTGAAAGCTCTATTGAAAGAATAGTTCTATATTTTTTATTTTTGAAGAGATCTATAATCATTTGTCTACTAATAGCTGAAATACAGATTCTGTTCATAGATCTTTTAATATTTTGAGACTAATTGTATCATATACTTTGGCTATATTCTGAAAAAAAATTCATGATTCCCTTTTTTTTTTTCTGGCTTCTTCACAGACACTATTTAGAAGTTAAACAAGTTTAGCTATACTTTTTTCTTGTAAGTTAGCAAAATTAGATCCTTATAGAATTTTATATTTTTTACATATACTGGTAAGTCTATTGATCAATATTTTGATAAAACATTTTTTTGTTGTTTCCAGTCATATTATGGATTTTATGTTGCTTAAACCATAGTTTCATGGTTTTGGCTTGGGTATCAAATAGATGTTACTTTCTTTCTATTTACTTGGTATACTACCCACCTTAATTATCTAATCGTATAGTTGCTTAAGAGTCTTTTTCCTTGAGAATCTAAGTTTTTAAATATTTTATAACTAATATATAATAGACTGGGTATATTCTTTTTAAAAAGGTTTTTTAATGTTATCTTAATCTCTTCTATTGTAATTTCTTTCTATAAAAAATAATATCATGCTGGATTTATCCAATCTTTTGATTGATATTCTCTTTTTAATTTATAACTAAGGCTCTTATAGTTAATGTTTCATTGCTTGAAAGCTTTTTGATGATAGCCTTCTACTATTAGTTTGATTGTTTGTGAGTTTGTAACTATATATTCTTCTCTATCTTGGTTTTTAATCTTAATCCAATCTAAGATTTTCTTGAGTTTTTTTTCAGTTTAACAAAAAATATAGCATTCATTTTGAATTGTTTTTAAGATTTTTATATCTAATTTCAAGTACTTTGTTAATTTTGCTCTTGATATATAAACTTTCTTTTTTTTTTACAGGCTATTTTTAGTGTGCATTTAATATTGAAGATATTCTTGAGCTATATTTGAACTTCTTCTAAGGACTAAGGAGCTATAAGATTTCAATTTTTTATTTTCTTGCATAGGAAGTAGATTTTATTGATCATTAATATAAGTTTGTCTATAATGTTTATATCCCAACTGTGATAAGTCTTTTTTAGCAAGTAATAGATTCTGTTGACTTATCTATAAGCTTTATACTCTTATTTGTTTATTGGCAAGTCAAATCTTTTCTTATCTGTTATCAAATATATTTATTTCTTTTTAAGAGTTTTATATATATCTTTGATAAAAATATTTTAGAGTTTCTACCATGCCTAATTCAGCTTTGTTTGAGTTCAGGTTGAATTTTCAAAGTATAGATATAGTCAATTATATTCTATTATTTTGGTTTCAATCCATTGTTTGAATTTTTTCTATTGCATTAGTGTTGAGTTGACAGAATCTGTAATCTTTTTGCCTTGTGTTCTTTTCTAGTTTTGGTACTGTTTATCTCTTAACGGATTATCATTTTTTAGCATAATTAAGAGAATAATGTAATTGCTATTTGTAATTAACTACATTAAAATATTCTTAAAATTATTTAAGAACTTTTAGCTAATGTCAATTATTAATCAGATGTAATCAATTTTGCTATAAATATGATTGTTAGACTATATGTATATGCTTATGTTTTGTTTCCATATATTGTGGATATTAGTAAAATTTCAATTTTTCAAGAAATTAAAGATATCAATTTCAGCTTTTTTGTATTATATTATCTTCTTTCTATATAGGTTCAATTTGTTATTTGATTTACTACTGCATTAAAATCTCTCATAATAATGATCTTAAATTTCTGTTATTATTTGTTTAAAAAATTTTTTTCAATATTTGAAGTTATTTACTTTCATTACAACTATAGAAGAATTTATATATTTTTTTGAACTTGAAAGCATAATCTATTGCTTTGCTCCTTAGTTTAGTTTTACTAATATCCATAATTTCTATATCTAGTTCTTGTATCTTGTTATATAAATACTGTTGATCCAATATTGTATTTATTTCTCTTATATTATATATTTCTATAATTATGGTTTCTTCCATAATAAATTGCAATGTATTGTTCTAATATATTATTTATTCTTTAAGATTCTTATTAATGGTATTTGTTTTAATTGATTAGATAAAGTTGTTTAGATATTGTGTAATAGTAAAGATGTTGTTTTAAAAAAATATGTTTGTTGTTAAATTGTTGTTTTTGAAATTGTTTTTGGTTCAAGAAATACTAGATTCTTTTTATAAGTTTTGCTCTTTACTGGTGTTTTCTATTTGGACTGGTACAACTTTTAGAAGTGATTAGCTTCTTTTCATCTTATAGATTCAGAATAGAGTTGAATTTTTTTTTCAATGCAACTCATTCTATTGTTTAATTTGTTTAAGTTAAAAAAATTAGTTGCAATAGATTTTGTTCTGCTTCAGATTCAGTGATCATATTGTTGGAGATTATGGAACTATATCTTTTATATCTTCTTTCTATATATTAATTGATTCTCTGTTGCTTTTTGTTACTAGTAGTTGGTTTATATTCTTGTTTTAAATTTCTTGTATTTGTTCTATAGAATCTTGATCATCTTTTTTCAAATTCTATATCAGAGTTTTCTGTATCATATTTAAAATCAGATTCTTTTATAGGGGTTTCTTTTCATATAAACTTTCTGTTAAATCTAATGTTTGTTCTACTCAAGTGATTGTTATATTGATTGTACTGAATTTATCTGTTTCTTTGAGGTGGATACCGCAGTTCTGTGTTTTGCTTTTCCATATCTCTCTTAATATAAGATATTTACTTCTTCTATAGTTTTATCCAGTTGTTGTATATCTGTCTTGAAATATTCTTTAGTATTCTATATGAGTTTATATCTATATAAAAAGATGTGCTGTTTATATGCTTTATTAAGATTTTCTGTTATTACAAAACATATAACTGTGTATTCTCTTCTCTTGAATATATATAGGTTCTGGGTATATAACAGGCTTTTGCTTTGATTTATTTTAAGGTATATATTAATAAGCTTGTGAAGATACACTACATGGACAAAAGTATCGCACATCTTAAATTTATTATTATATAAAAATGTATCTAATAACTTTATTTAAAATTTTAATATGTTATTGTTTATATTTAAAAAAACATGTGTATAATTTTTGTGTTTTTTCAATAAGTAAACATTAAATTAAATATAAATACATCTACCCTTCCAGTATTTTTAATTTCAAAAATGTATCATTTAACTGAAAGTCAACGTGGTAAAATTATAAATCTAAGCCTCAAAACTATAAAGTCTTCCTTTCTATATTTACTTTATTTTTATAAAAACTCAGTAGAAGTTTTTCCAAACCACTATCAAGAAGAGGATCTAAAAAACAGGATAGGTATTTATTGAAAAACATCATAGCTACCCTTTCAATATAGTATATGACTGTTCCTTTTTTTATACTTTCTATATTAATGAATCCTTTAAAAAAGAAACAGAAAATATTGAAATAGAGTATCAAATAAATTTTGCTTGGATTTAAACTTATAACTATACTATTGTTAACTAATTCTTAGCAAAAGAACTGCTATGCCCTTTAGCAACAAGAATAGAAATATTAGCAATATTGATGATATTTTATATTTTATTTCAATATATTAATATTACTATCTTTATAGACTGCAATGTAGCTATTAAAATATGAAATGTTAAATAGTCACAACCACTTATGTTATTAAGAAAAATGAACCAAAATAGTTAACTGACTACTTTAAACAAGAATCAAAAATCTGATTAAGAAAAAAAGTCTTACTTTAATACTGGAAAAGTCTATGTACATAAAGAAAACTATTTTAATAATATAATAAATATATTAGCAAAATTAGCTCAAAAAGAAAATCCAATAGAATGGTAATATATATCATAAATGAATATAATCTTTTTGATAGCTATATAAAAAAACTGGCAATTGACAATAGTATCTAGAAGTTCATTAAAGAATAAAATCAAAGAAAAATTGGTCTTGACTGGAGTAACTAAAGATAAATCCAAAATTAATAAAGCAAAGAGAAAATTAAGATAAATTGAATAGTCTTATGAAGTCAGTTTAATATATATCATATATTTTATATATCCTTTAAGAACAATAAAAATAAAAGCTTTTGATGAATCTCACTTATGATAAGCTTCTTACATTATAGATATCTAAAAAGTAAAAACCAATTTAATAATAAGCAAAGTTTAGAAAAAACAATATTTATTTTTTCAAGTAAAGTTAGATAAAATATTGATAACTTAAGAATATTCTTGAGTATCTAATAAAAGTTATTCTCAATAAAAAAATAATTTTGCTATATTTATATTGGTTTTAGTTAATAAGCTTTAAATAACTTATTAGAATTAAAAACAAAATAAAAATTTTCAAACTAAAGAAGATATTTGATTTATTAAATCAATCTTAAAACAAAATACTATTTATAAAAAGATTATTTTATCACTTAAAAAATACAATATAATATTATATTTTTGAATCAACTTATTAATATTAAAATAAGAACAATTAAAAATTGAAAAATGATTTGAATATTTTTGATAATAAAAAAAATTAAATTTTTAAATAATATAAACAAGTCTTTACTCAGATTATAAAAAACAAAGACTCGTTTAGAAGTTTACTTAAAAATTTAGAATAGACTATTATAAATTTAAATTGAAAAGCTATTGTTTTAATTAGATGAAAGAAAATTTTATTAAGAAGTTAAAATAGATTTTTTACTAAACATAATAAAAATAATTAAAATTTTTCAAATAATATTATTTTTATATCATATTAACTTAGTTACAATTTTATTATTAATTCTAATAAGTT
>CAJVPT010004256.1:0-13776 GCA_910592055.1 Acaulospora colombiana
TAGGAGTCTTTATTTCTAGGACATATTTGGTTCCAACCTTCTTTAGGTAGTGATTTTTTATTTATTTATAATAGATAAGTAACTTATAATGAACTTCAGATTTTTATATGATCCAATAGAAATGAAACTATATTATTTCAGTATAATATCTTTCAGTAGCTATGCCTAGTTAAAGGAATTTCACTAGTGAATATTTTCTATTATTCAAAAGATCAGATTTCCCAACAATTCTTTTGCCTTGTAATAATAGGAGGATTTTGAAAAGTAATAGGAATCCCCATTGATTATGATATTTTTCAATAATTTCTGAAAAAATATATTCTCAAATATAACTAAAGAATTAAAGCTTAACATGAACTAGTGACTGTTCAAATTTATTGCCTGACTGGAATAAAAAGGAGACCTTGATTTTGAACTTTGTTTAATTGGAATAATAAGAAAGAAAGATCTCAGCTTGAATAAATAGTAGCTTTTTTATTATCTAAAGACTTGTTATTTATATCTTATTAATCTTATAGAACTTGATTTATAAGTTAATCTAATTGAAGGAGTAGATAGAAATAGGTACTAATCAACTCTTTTTATTACCAATCATATCATTGAAATACATGAAGTACCAATAAGAACTTGTTTATATTCAACTATTAATATATTTTGTATCTACGAATCATATTTTGTAATAGATTATGTTACCTAAAATTTAAAGTCAAACTAAGATAAGCAAAATTTCTTATAAAACTAAAAAATTTTTGGGTAACTATAAAAAGAAAGAAATAATAAATATATACTTTGAAAATATAGCTTGATATTTGTTACTTTCCATTATATATCTCTATAAATATACTTCAATATAAAGACTTTAAGTACTATACTATTAGTTTTTCTTCCTTGTAAAACTTTCTTACCATAGGTAAAGAAGGTGTTTCTTGACTTTTCTAGATCACAAGAAGTCAAGTTTTTGTTTAAGTCTAAATATAAATAAGAAAAGAGGTTTAGAAATATTTTTTAAGGTAAAATTTCAAGTTAATTTAAGGATAATATTAAAACTTTATTAGTAAATAAATAAAAAATTTCTTGTTAATATATTTTTTATTTATATATAAAAGACCAATGAAAAGAGTTCTTTATTATAATAGTTTAATAATTATATTACTTCCAAAATATAAATAATTGAAATAATTTATAAATTAATTATATAAAAAATATAAAATAAATAAATTAAATATAAATTATATATATATTTTTTCTAGATTTTAATTTAACAAATTATTATTTTTTAAGTTAATCTATATAATAAATTATTACTAATAATTTTAATAAATAAAATTAAATTCAATATATCAAAAAAGTAAAATATCCTTTAAATCTAATTTATAATATTTGGTTTAAACTATATTTTGTTTAATTCAAACTAGCTTAATAAATTTTTTAAAATTTTAAATAATATATTGAAAGTTAAAGTAATATTATATAAATATTTGAATTATTATTTTTAAAGATAACAAAAATAACAACTATAATTTTTTTGATTTTTATTTTTAATTAATATACTGTATATATAATATAAAGTTATATATATCTTAAATTAAGTTATAATAATAATTTTATAATTTACTAATAATTATATATTATAATAATAACTTTATAGCCTGCTAATAGCTTATATAATATAATGGTAACTTATTAATTTAAAAATAACTTTGTAATATAGCAGTGACTTTATAAACTTATTATATAACTTAATAATAATTTTATAAATTAATATATAAATTTAATAATAACTTCATAATCTATTCTTTGAATAACTTTTTTTTGCATTTATAGTATTGTTTTGGTCATTCACTGTATAATGTAATGGTAATTTCATGTCTAATTATAACTGATAGTACCTTAATTTAATGGTGATTTCTTAATCCAATAGTAATTGTTTTCTTTTTGTTTTTAATTTATTTACAATATATATCAAATTTTCCATTGTTGGCATTGTTCTTCTATACTTATTTGGATACCTGGTTATATGCTGGGGATGTCAATTCTCTGTGCATGTTTGGATACTAGTTCTACGTTAAGAATGCGTGCCTTTTGTTTACTTTTTAAAATGTTGAAGTAGTATAAAAAAGGTGACAGGCGGATTTCGGCCGACATTATGCCATAATTTTGGCCGATATTTAGGACACGTGATTTGAAAATTGCCACTTCTATGCCAGCTTAGACGCCAACCTAAAGTTCTGACCGAAATCATGGCATGATGCTAATCGAAGTTATAATAATTTACTGCGCCTTCGGTTTCGGGTACTTTCCCGTCACTGGTGTTAGGGTATTCTTTTTCCAATATTTTATATAATGATTACAAAGAAGAATCCTCCAAACCCACTTGCTAAGAATCTATTTATCCGCGATTCTCTTGCCAACCTGCTATACGTATCTTTTTGCATTTATCGAAAAAAAATAAATTAAACATTTCCGAATTTTATCATGCATACCCCAACTATTTTGACCAAACTGATCGCACTGGAACCGGCCCTCTCGCCCGCTACGACGGCTCCGATGAATATTTAATCGACTCAAGTAATTATTCTGATAATGAATCTAATTGTGGTCCAATAATGAAGAAGCTCCCTGCGCTTCAACCAGCATTACCGAGACCCTATTAGCCCAGCTATCAAATGTAAAAGAACAAAAGGCTAGTGCGACATACACTTTAAGGCAGTAAAAGTTCAACGATAAGTTTTTCTATAAGGATTTGCTAAATGAAATTCAAAAAACTGCCTTATCACCACATATAGATACAGTATGTTAGATATTTTAGGTTCTTTGGATTATCTCCGGATCTAGCTTGTATAATGCTTATGATCGAGATGAAATTGAAAATAAATTGGTCATCAAAATCGATCAAGACGATCGGGCTCAAAAGTTTTCTGTCACAGATGACGTTTCAGAAGTATATAGTCTGCCGGAAATTCATAATGTATTAACGATCAAAAACCTTTAATAGCCGTAATTAGCATTGATGCTTTGAAAGAAGATACGGAAACAAATGGTGTTAAAGCACAAGAAGTATTCATTCGAATCTGTTGCTCTTTCACAAAAGCCTTGTATCGAATTTTTGATTGCAGATTCTCAAGGATTTGTGATCGCTACATCATCGGACCCTAGCAAGTATATTTTATACACACCAGCTCTCCTTATTGATCATTATGAACTCAAATGTATTCACTGAATTATTATATAGTTTAACTGGTGAAAAATTTGGCAAATACATTTATAGAAGATTGCCTGGTCAAAATTTTAATCTTCGCCTTATCGGTCCAGCAAAAAAGGACGTGTAAAGCGTATCCTTCAGTTTTCAATAGATAACGATCACGCTAGGGTTCAACCACCTACTAGCTTAGGACCTGAAGTAAGACTTTGAATTGAATACTTAGTACAGAAAAAAAAATAATAAAATGCCAAGAATATTCGTGGGGCAGGATATACTGTATTATAAGAATGTGCGGATCAAGTTTTGCAAATGTGTTCTAACTATCTTAAGGATTGGACTATCGAAGAAAAGGAATCAGAAATCTTCGTATATTTTAACCTAGAAGTTTCACTAGAATTCCCACTCTGCAAACGCGTACATGACAAGGATCAGCGGTGGTTCGGCCATGTATGTGCTAGTAGCTGTAAAATAGTGATGAGCGTGGGGAAGTTTTTGAATGCGACCCATCTATTGCAGAAAAAATTCAGCAAGAAAATAAAAATTCTCCGCAATCATCTCACAAGGCAAAAGCTCCATGTTTTCCTAAAGCCTTCGTAAAAATGCCATCTGTTAAGTATAATGATACTCTTACATCGACGGAAACACATGAGGAGAGATATGAACCTACAGATTAAGTCTTGCCAAGACTACTCCCAACAGCATGCTGTACAATAAACACAGGAATATTACTTGATGAAGGTGATGTTTACGTAGTGTCGTCTTGGGATACTGGGAAAACATATGTTCTGAACATCTCACTATTTCTGATGATGTGAATTTATTATTATTATCTACTCTATTATTCATAATACTTACCAGCCTCAGAAGGGCAAGACATTCCGCTTGGCTCCTAATGAAGAAATGTGTTAGCCGAACTTTGGGATTGGGCCAAGCAGACGTCTTTATTACCTTTTGAGAATCGACCAGTGTATCACTTATCTGCCACCTTAGAAAGGATTGTTCGTGCCCTTAAGATTTTCCAGAATTACGGATCAAGAAATATCATGGTAAATCCGATTTAGTAGAGAAGGCCCATGGCTTCGGTAACGTAGAGGAATCATGGAGCGATGTGGACCTGGTTGCATATACTAGTACTCTTATAATCGGAGTATCTTGCACTAATCCAAAGTTTTGATCGAGCATCCTGTTTTTAATAGTTTATAGAATCAAATTCCGGAACTAATCAGATGTTATTCCGCATGCGATGCATTAGGATTACGGATGTCATATCGAGCAAAGAACCTCTAACGCTTCCATTTCAAAAAAAGGGACATTCCAATGGTTGTTAAGTGCTAAACGTGAATGTCTCCCCCGGGAACTTCAGAATAGAGGAATATTCCTAGATGTAGATTCCATTATCCAGAGTAAGGACGTACCAAATGTTCGATTGTGGGTGGCATATATGTTGGAAAAATTTCGTTCCCAGCGCTTATTTGAGTGGAGGATTGTTGATTTCCTTTGAAAAGCTGGCATGGAAGTTTCAATAATAGAAAATGATCCTAAATCTGAGGAAAATACATTATCTCAAGTGGTAAAAGCGAAATGTTCTATCGTTAAAGCAGAGGAAATATCAGGTATACAGTAACTAATGCTAATATTATCGTTCGTGAAACTGCTGTATTTTTGGTGAATAAGTCAAAGAAGAAATGCGCTCTTTAGATCGAATTACATTACATTGCAGATTGTATGAGATTTCTCCTGAATCATTGGCAGAGGATTTTATCTTGAAGTATGGGAATTATAATCATATGACATGGATCAGAGCTTACAAACAATTACGAGATGCTGGGACTAACAATGAAATGGCTGTTGAGACCATTTCCCGTAAAGATTACAGAGAAGATAACTTATTGTAGCTACTCGAGCTGAGAGACATTGAATTTGTCTGGAGTTACCAAGAAATTGTACACCTGCCAGAGACATTGACGATAGGACACGCTGTAAAGCTAATTATGTTAAAACGCGCCTGGATTTCCCGGAATCGATATCCTATCTACAAGGTTTAGTATCTAAAATTACTCGAGGATTTGATTAATACAGATGCGTCGCACTCGCACTGTGCTAAAAAATCGGGATTAAAAACGATTCGTGCGAAACATGGTTTACTGAATTCAGCTTTATGGGTTGAAGTTCAAAGCTATCAATAATAAACACGCACATCATCACTTGGTTGGTTCATATGATAGTGAGCATTCTCCAAATTACCTTCGTATCAAACAAGGGAAGAGTTTATATTGTGATAATGGAAAAGATATTCGATATGCTTATGGTAAATACTTATACATTCGATAAATTTTTAATAAATACGTCTCTTGATTCTATCAGAGCGAATAGCACACAATCCCAGATTATATTCAGAATTTATTTGATACTGTATACAGTATGATAAAATTATTCGGGCTACAGATCTATTGTAAAGCGATATTCCTTATATTATCTGTTAGGGCATTCTTCTTCCATTGTTTTATATAATAACGCGTTATCTGACTTCGATACTTGACTAATGAATGGAATAATATTTTTTTTTGCTTACCTACCGGCATTCAATTAAAAGGCACCAACAGCAAATGAAATTATACCAGTGGCTCAATTATTTGATAAGGCAATTGATGCTAATCGGGAAGAGATTCTGCGCTGATATTTGTGGAAAAGAGTTCTTAATTCAGGTTAGTGGAATTGCACAGGATGGTAAGGGTAAAATCGGCGAAAAAAAGGCAAAGGAGATAATCTACGATAAATTATTGGAACACCTTTCCGTTCTTTGTAAAAAGAGATCTGAAGACGCAGGTTTACAACTCCCAGAAATACAGTATCACGTAAATACTTGCAAGGGAAAACACAGGAAGCCATAAAAATATACAATATATCTGAAAACTTAGGTATAGACAACATTAAGTATATCTCAACTTATAATGCGAACTCTATTTCGGAGTTAACTAATGACAAAGTTCAAGAGATCGTAGATGATTTCTCCAAACAGAACTCCTGAAATTTCATCCGGAGGCCCTGACAATCATGTGACCAAAATCTCAAACCAACGAAAGAATAATAAATGTTCCGTCGACTTTGGAAATCAACTGGAATTAAATACATCAGCAAATGTACATGTATTATCTGCACCTCAATCTAGTCACACTTATGACCGGGCATATTTTAGCAACTTATTGCATATAAAGAATTTAGTAGAATATTTCGATTATTATGGAATGACTGATGAGACATTATGCCCATTGTGTAAGTTAGGTCATTATGATGAGGAAGGCATATAAGGTAGTTATGAGGCCGGGTCCTATTTTATTAAATGTGCAAAAGTGTGAAATTGAGATAGTTGCATGGTCTCATTCGTTTCTTTTGAGAAACGATTTTTTTATAGGGCTAATTTATGTCGACAATTTACGTAATTTAAATTGATTATAAAACAGCAACATGACCAAGTCCGATAAAATACTAACAACTGAGTATCTGGATTGGCATGCCAAATTAAGTGGATTATCAAGCGTTTTGACAGATAAGATTCGTTCCAATTTATACAAAAAATATAAAAAAGAAACTGGAAATGAGCATGGCAATCATCAAAAGCCGTGACAACAAAATCTCGAACCTCTGATTTCAAACTTATTACTTTCGGAGCCAGACCCGGTCCAGAATTAATCAACGAATTCGTCTTAGAGCACTTCCCATACTTGAAATTCCGAAATAACTTTAGAGGGATTGATAATTATATTTTTGCATCACCTCAGCCGTGGAGCTCACCATGTCCTATTTGCGATGGAAAACATGGGAATTATGGATTATATGGTGAGTGCTATAGGAATGGAACAGGATATTGTCTTACTTGCTTCACTTCAAGCAATAAATTCAAATTTGCGATCGTAGCATATCACCTGAAATGATGTCAGAAAAATGCTAGACCGTGCAATGAACATAGCGAGTATCGGGAGGTGGATAGATAGACTGCTTTATTAGGCATCATGTATAATTGTATCAAACGAACTCGTATCATGATCTATGTACTTTATTTACAATCAATAAAGCAAAGGTGCATCGGGTACAATATATTTGCACAATAATATTCCGCATAGTATGTTATGGAGGTTGAGAGATTGTACGTAGTTGCATTTGCATCCCAATAAATGCGCGATGATTGCTGTGCAATGTTACATAAATTAACTATAACATCTTGCAAACACGTAGTATTCTCAAACTTTCTTGCAGGTACTCATGTAATAATAATAATAATAAAAGACCCCTTTGTTGATTCCATATGGTTAGCGATCAATGTTTATTATGTATCTGAGAGAATCCGTTGATCTCCGTGATGCCATCACAATTCCCTGAAAATATATTCCAAATTAGATTCTTGAACTGCTACAAATCATATAAAAAGAAGGTAAGACAGTTCGTAAACCCTTTATCCGTCTTGTGCAAATATAAGCAAAAATCAAATGAACAAACAAGATCCAATCAAACTTACCAATATTTACATCGTTAAGAGCCTTGATCGGACAAGCGAGTATATTTCACAAAACAATAACAAGGTAATTTGACTTATTATTCGGCTAGCTTCTTGAAACATGTCAACGCGATCTTAACCGATTTCCTGCCCCTATAGATGTTCCAAAATAAAACAGATATATTACCTTTCTTATTATACAGTATATCGGCATTTTGAGGAAATAACCGACTATCACGAGTACAATAGACGCAATGAAATTATCCACATGGAATAGCAAAAGTCTGACGCAGTATCAAACAATTTTTCCGGAATAAGAATCACGTGCCGAATTCTTGTAGTATTGTTCCAGCGATAACGCATAAAAAATCAAGCAATCAATTACTCTTACTCGTATATGCGGTGGAATAAAATGAACTACTGTATGTCAGTAAGTGTGAATTGGAATAATTATTTTTTCACTTCAGTTGCTAACCTTCTGAATTTACGCTGTAGATTCGAAATTTTTTTACCTCGGTAAAGTTCTTTTGCGTGGAATAATCTTAAATAGTCTTTGCAAGTATTAGTGATATAGATGCATAAAAATTATGAGATATGGATTGGGAAATTAATTTCGGAAATATAGTGTAGTAAAAGAGTGTGGGGTGAGAATCCTGTGGTTATTAGCAATAGAAACAAATCAGCTGTAGATATTTTTCGAAAGTAAGAGGGAGCAAAGAAATAACTTGATGCTGAGACTCACATTAAATGACCTAGGATCCGTGTACTCCTTCCCTATTTGATAGCATCACATGTTTCTATGAAATCCTCTATTATTCTCTCAATTTGCTACTGATCTGAAATTGTTAATAAAGTTTTGTGCACTTTGCGCATTGAATTTCTTGTGTGCATCAAAATTTTTTATGCTTTATCTTAACTGTGGCTGTTCAAGCAATAAATTCAATTTCGCGAGAAGAAAGTAGATCTGTAAGCTAAAATATTGTAACTTTACTTTGATTTTTTGTAAAGGACAATAGCGGTTGGCATTTCAGTCACGGTATACTGGAGAACATCATGCAGAGTAATGCTTTAAGCACGCATGCATAAGGAAATTCCTGCAGAATGCTTCCAAATATCTGACACGGGAAGTAATTGCCGTATGCCAGTAGGTATACACAACGCAAACCTGGACACTAATATGCGGGTAATGCCTTGAACGCGCATGCTCAAGGAAATGCTACAGATCAGCACCAAACATCTAACGTAGGAAATAATGGCCATACGCCAGTAGGGAATGCGTGTGAAAGAGTTCTCGAATAATAACACGTCTTGTTAATCCGGAGCGAAGTGAATGACTATTAATGTGGCACGATTGATTCATTTAGCTACACTTGTGCTCCCTATATTACCCGTATTAGATGAGTCCGTGTTTCTTTCTGTACATGTAAGAATTATGTTTAAATCACTACCGAATGATTACTTCTATCATAATTTACAGAAGAAATGGTCGATTATCAATGCCCTGCGATATATAGAGTCAAAATATGAACCATTATCTTCAATGTTTCAAAGATGATATGTATTATGCGCACGAGTTTGCCAAGAAGGCGAGAAAAATTCTGACGAATTATGACAATCAGTCGATGTAAAACGTTTTATTGATACATAATAAAACTTTTCTCGGCAAATTTCAGCGAGCTTAGTTCGCCAAAAATCACGTAAATTTTTATTTTTGAATATTAACATACCAATACTACGTTACGAAAGTATGCAATCTGATATATATGGTTCTAAAGTGATCGATTCATTGAAACGATGCATTGTCAAGCTTGAGGTCGAGAATGTTAAAATTAGGACCGAGAATGTTGAGCTTAAGGCCAAAAAATTTGATATCTGTATCATTTGATAAAACAGTTAAGCCATTGATCACACGATCAGAGCCTAACCAATCCCCTACCAGATGTGACGTAACTCGCGATATTGGCGCGAAGTGCCATCTGCTTGCTATAGATAGGCCTATTTCTTGCATGCAAACTTTTTTTTTGCGCATATCTAATAAAATGTTCCACTCCGACTATAAACATGTTACTGATAGACTTCCTGGTAGCCCAGTCAAAAGATATATCAAGGTCTTTTAATCACTCTAAAAACCCTGTTCCATTAGAAATGATTTCTGGGAAGTCATGGTCGAATTGATGGCGTAAATTAGAAGTTTATGAGAATTCGTTAAATATAGGAAACGCAAGTCTATGACTCAGAAAAAATTGTTGCGTTCTCGAAGCTGGCCAGAATGTATTGTATTCCCAGCATCACTGGCCATATACTGTATGTTACTAACATTGGAGTCCAACCCGAAAAATTGCCTGGCCGGAAGCTCTAAAGCATGGATATGGGAAAGAATACAATCAGAGGGTTATGAACGAACTTAAAGTATTATCCCAGCACCTGCTCAATTATAATAGACGAACTTTTGAGAAATTTATGCGAGAAATAGAAAAGGAATATAGAGAGCGGGTTAATGTAAATAAGAAAATGCGCTATGAGATCGAAGATCTTAAGATAAAAGTGCGGAGGCGGAAAAGGAGCTGGCATCTATGAAGTCAGATTTTACTCATTAGTGAGAATTTTGTCCCATCCTAGCCATATTCTGTGTGGATGCTCGCGGGGCACAGTTAAATCGAAAACAAGGAATTTTTGCTCACATAATGACTTGTCAATAATCTTAATCACAGTCATTAGCATATTGTCGCACAATTCCGACTAGCTCGTCAGTAGTGCACGACCCGTTAAATAGGCAGGCATGTGTGAGATTCTTTCGTATTATCTTTGGGAAGTCAAAGTAACTCTGGGATACATACAGTATATCGAACTGATGTTATAATGTCGCCTCTCAGCAAACATTCATTTTTTCCGGATCAGCACATACATTTTTGAAAATAGTCGCTGTACCTCTATCCGGATAAAATGAATCCACCTTAGGAATTTTAAAAGGCTTTAAAGCCTGGAATGTAATATTTTCACGATATAGCTTCGGATTATTTGCAATTATCTGGAACGCTGATCTGAGGTACATACTGTATATATCAGCTCCTTGAGTTGGTGGGCTCTGATTAATGGGTGGCTGATTCCCTCTTCTGTACCGATTAGTAGTAAGTTATCACACTTGATATAGCGTGTCCTTTCCTTCTTCCCATTTAACATTTGATAAAGCTTATTTCTGAGTATGAGATTGAGAACCTCATTCGTTTTTCCTGAGTTAGTACGGAACAGATTAGTAAAGTGAAAGGCCATTGGGAACACTGGAATATGCATTGTATTTTTTGGGTATCTTTAATTTCGTTAATATGATACACTAGACTTTCAACTGGCTCAAGTTTTCTTTATTTTCATGTCGAACTATTACTAATCATATTCTAAAAATAATCTTGCAAATTTGCGGGACCGCGCGGTCTTGGAAAATTGCCAAGAAAATACATCACTCTATTAGTGGCATAAGCAACATGCGCAGACAATATGCTTTGGGGTGGATACCCAACTTTTTCTGGGTCGACTGTTAACATGAGATCTTCTTGCACAAACCCACGAGATTGTGCATATCCATCATCAAGATAATATGAAACTGGTTCACTCTTTATGACAACCACTTTTCGGATTTTATGAAGACTTGGAATGAATGTAGGGTCAGTTGCACGCTTCTGATTTTCCATTCCACCCTCACATTCTGCATTAGCAAGAAGATAGCGGACCGTATCTCCTTTCTTTAATGTATTTTGTAGATGATCTAGATTCATTCGTTCCAATGCAATGGCTTTCACTGGCTTTAGTCCTCACTTTTATGATCACGGTTCTCGAATAAGGCGCGATTTATGTAATCAATAACTATTGGTATATACTGTATCTAACCCATGATCTTATTAATTTAGGATTGGTAGATATTGATTCAACAGCATACTGGATCTTATATAGAATTTTCGAGGGTCTTAATGAAACGCTCTACAAATGCAACTCTTCTATGACTATATGGGCTGACTACTCGAATTATGACATTATGTTCTTGCAATAATCGGGGTCTCACCCATAAATTCACAACCTCCATCATATTGTAAAAGCTTTGGCCATGCCAACGGATTATTTCGATTCCCATATACTTCCCCAAATGCTTTAGTAACTTCTGAACTATTCTTCGATGTGAGTGGAACAGAAGCTTTATATCGGGAAGCGCAGTCTATAATTTGAGTACTGCTTTACATTTTTTACCTTTATAGTGACAATGAGATATAAATAGTATATCACACTGGTGTACACAATTAGGGCGTGTTATTCTCCCATAACCGACTTTAGAAATGTATTTCGGAGAGGATTTATTTGTTTGGTACGACTTCTGATTTTCTAAAAAAATCTTTGCATTTACTTAGGCGGAATTGATGCCCTCTTTCCTACACGCATCTCTCAACAATTTTAGATTATAATAATACCCGGTTGGACGATAACATATATCAAGCAATATGATATTTTTTTCCAATTCTCTGAGCCTCATCTGGATGTATCAAAATTTGCGGTTGGCTCATTTCGTTTCTCTTTTATAATTACAAAAAAGAATGGCATTTCGGAGGCCTCATCCAAGGCAGAGAACATGTGAAGAACATAAAGCTGAGCTGGAGAACTATCATATTTGTAGTGAATTTCAGATAGAAGTTGATAGTATTCGCCAGAATGAGAGACGTATTAATCAACTGGAACGGGATTATGCTCGATGTGAGCAGGAAATCAAAAATCTCAATAGGGAGATAGAACACCGTGAAAATCTTTAGAAGAAGAAATATTAGAACTGAAGTCTGAAATCTCCAGCCTAAAAAATCAGCTATATCAAGCTAAGAAGTTTCTGCAAGATAAGGATAAGTATATTTCTTCTTTAGAAAAGAAATTATTAGTGTTCGAAGAGCAGGTTGAAAATTCTTAATGCCGAATCAAGAGCATCTCATCACGAAAAAATTCGCCAGAACGAGGGAATTCTCCCGACTTTTATAATTCTAATGTTGGCTTGGAGATGGAAACTATCGTAGAGATAGCAAATACTATAGATGGTTTTGCGGATAATAGAACCGCACATATTACGTAGATCAAATATAAAGGACAAGACAAATTTGTCGAAATATAATACATTGCAACAGGATTTAGTCTGTGAGTAACGAATACGTTATGGCGCAGAGTCTGAGCGTGATAATGAAATTATACGAAGGCAACTTGCTGAAGGAGCAATGGACAGGGTTGTTGGTGATCTTCAGTAATTGTGGCTAATGCTCAAAGTCAAGTAAATAGAATATTAGGCAATATAACAGGAAAGCAAACTCTATTACTACAAGAAAAATTTGCCTTACATCTCCTATATCAACAAATGCCCATCATATATAGGTTTATTATTTATAATCGAGATAGGCACTATGAGGGATATGAGAAATGGAAAAATAAGACTCAAGCAAAGCACTAGAATAATTTAAATTTACAGGCACAAATTTTGGCGCTTCAGAACAATCCACTCAACATACAACAAATAGGTATGGTAGGATACGGACCCCAATATTTATGGACGATCTGGCGAAGATCTAGAATATTGGCTTAGAGATGTAAATATATAGTATATAATAGCTAGTCGAATAAATATTGCACCTGGTGCAGGTCAGGCCCCGGAAGAGAAGAGGCATTTGGATTGGTGATATCATGCCTTTCAGGTGATGCATTAATTGGTATAATAATCGTGTTAAGGGTAAATGATGATAATCAAATTTGTGGCTTGAATACTGTTGAAGAATTTCAAGGTAAAGCTGGTGCAGAAATTGGTAGAATTGGTAGTATCTCAACTGGTGCTGATATTATTCAGAATGGAACATGGGATGAAGACTGGTCTATAGCTGGTGGTGAACCTGTAGATAATGCACCAGCGACATCTAATGCTGGTGGTAATTTACCTGCTATTACAATTGCTCCTGGTATTAAACTTGGTCAAACCTTTACCTACTTAGAACTAACTACACTGACTCAAAAAATTGTCCCAATAATTAAAACTTTTTTGTTTATAGGATATATTTTTTGATCGATTAATTTA
>CAJVPT010004257.1:0-13775 GCA_910592055.1 Acaulospora colombiana
TACTTAAGTTTGTCCTTGATTCTTTGTTATTACCTTAAGTATTTTTTTTTCCCAATTATTTTTCCCCTTTCCTTTTTTTTAACTTAGCAATTCATTAGTTTTTAGGCAATTAACAGTAACAAACTATTGATAATGATTCTAATAGATAGAAGTTATTATCAATCTATTAGGAAAGTGAGATATTGTTTTCAAAATCTGATCTAGGATACTTTTATATAAAGATGAGTTAGTTACTTTGTGAAAGTCTGTAAAATATTGTAAATTTATTTCAATTTTTCAATAAAGATATACTATTGTGGCATAATTGCGAATTTAAAAAAAAAAAATAAATTAAATTATTTATTAGATAGAGGCAACTTTATACTTTGAGTATTGAAGTTAGTTAGAGATATGTGTATAACTTTTTAAAGTTGGAAATAATATGACATATTTGAATAAAGTAAGAAAAATAGTTCAATTAATAAATACCTTATATCAGATAAATATAAAAAAGCTATACTTTAATTAAGAAAAAATAGTTTAATGTATATAAATTAACTAATTAATGTAGATACTAAAGAAATACAAAACTGGAGAATATTATAGCTTATATAGAATGTGAGTAAAGGATTAGTTCCAGAATAGTATCTAGTAATAGTCAAGACTATACAAGAAAAAGGAATAGAATAGCTTACCAGATCTTGAAAGGTGGATTGGATAAAATGAAAACCCAAATACCCAATAGTGAAATATGATCATGTTAAATGACATATGTTATATATTGTTATAGGAAATAAAAAAGATCAAATTATTTGAAAAAAGCTAATAAGAGAGAGTATAATAGATAATATAGAAATAAAACATTTCGATTGTTCAGTAGTTGAAAAACACCAATAAGTAACAAATCTAATAAAATGTCTTGGATATCTAGAAAATATTAAAAAAAATAACCATTGTATAATAACAAAAAAAAGAGACAGAATATATATAGTCCTAGAAAATCCATCAAAAGAGTATAGATACTAAAGATTCCAAGGAGCAAAATAACTATGGAAAAAAAAATACTTAAGGTAATAACAAAGAATCAAGGACAAACTTAAGTAGTCAAAGTAATAAATATAGAGATAGAAAGCTAGAAAGAAAAAATTATTAGAGACAATATAAAAGAAAATGCATATCAATCCCACTTGATAGAAATACTTCAGCAAAATTAGAAGTCAAATAAAGTAATTACCTTCTATTTTAATGAATCACCAATTGATTATGAAAGTGAAAAAATAAAAATTGGAGTAGTATGGATTCAAATAGAAGAAATAGGAAGAGAAAGTAAATTTTAAACAGGGTAGAAAACTGGCTATCATTATTAAGGGCAGAAATAATAGTAATAATTACTATATTACTAATTGTTCTTATTGAAAGTAGAATCAAGATCTATACAAACAGTCAGCCTGTATTTCCAAATAGAAGGAACTGAAGGAAAAAGGTTTCAAAAAGATACATAAAAGGTAATTGAAAGAGAAAATTTGGTTTCTATAGATATAAATACTAGATTTTTTTAAAAAAAAATACTTGAACATGAAACTGATCAATATTAAGATCTATTCTAGTAATAAATATAATAAAGAAGTAGATACCATAGTCAAAGAAGTGCTTTAACTTCTTATGATAGAATAGAAGGATCTTATATTATCCAAAATTATTACAAAAATTAAATGACAAAATATAATATTGGATATTTAATTAGGTAATTCATAAAAAAAGTAAATAGCAAGATAATAGTTTATTAATAAATGCAATAAAATAGAACTCAGGAAAAATAGAATCAACAAATACAAGATTAGTATAAATATATATAAAACCTTATATGAGATAAAATGAAGGATAAGTATATATAGAACACTTTCTTCAAAGACTCTCACAAAAAAGTTTTCTTGTAAAATTGACAAATAATGAGTTACTAACTTTGACAAAACTAGAAATTGTATAGAACTTATAAAAAATAACTGATCTATTATAATGGCTGATCTCAAATGTTGTAATTAAAGAATAGGATAAAAAGTTTGTAGATGGATTATAAAAATATAAAAGAAAGTTTGTAATCATATTTAAAAGAAGATCTAAAATAAAAGATATATAAAAGTAATTGAATAAGAATAGTTACAGGGAATTAACAGAAAGAATAAAGTAAGAAGATCAAGCCTAAAAGATTAAAAGATCAAGATTAAGGTTAAAAAACTATTAATTCTTGAAGAAGAAAGATTGAATGACAAGAATCTGAAGTAGATATTGATAAAAGGAATTGAATACTAAATGAACTGGTTGAATTTTGATTTCTGTTAAAGTTTCACAAAGTGATTTGCAGTAGTAATCTATAAACAATAATACTAATGGTTAGAAAAGTATTTATTTGAATTATTGGTGAAGTGATAAATTGCTTCTGAAGTTACATTTAGAATAACAATAGTCAATACAAGTAAGTTAGTTAAAGATTTAACTTTAGTATCATATTATATGTAAAGTTTATAAAATGTTTAATAAAGTACATATAACTAACCTGACAGAGGAAAAAAAATTAAAATATATTATTGCGAATATTTAATATAAAATTTTTTTCTACTAATCCTCTGATTATACATAAAAAAGATATTGCAAGAAGTTTTTATATTTCTTAGTTATATAAATATTTTTTATAAATAATTAATATATCAATAAAAAAGTTTGTCATATTCTGATTTTTTTATTATTTGAATCTATTTATATTGAATAAATGATAGTAATATTAAAAAATTCTCAAATATTTATTGAAATTTTATAATTACAAAAAGGTTTAACATATTTTTTTATCAATTTTATTTATTTGAAATTAAATTAACATATCAAAATCATTGAATTTAAATGAGTAAATTAAATTTGAATACAGGATACTTGTAGTGACTTATTAATGTTATTAATTTTAAATAAATAAATTTAAATAAGTTAATCTTATTAGCAAAGAGTTTCTTCTGGAGACTTATTATACTATACCTTACAAATTTTTATTTTGTGATTTTGATTGCCATATACTATATATGCAGTATACTGTATCTAATTATGAGATATTAAATTCATGGTTTATTTTTGAATCTATAGTATTTTAATTTTTTGTTTTGTTTATTATAAATAGATATTTATTAGATATTGATAAAAAATATATATCCATTTTTAAAGATTTAAAATATATTATTTTCTAGCTACAGTGGAATTTAAAATTTTTTGTTTACATTGATTTTTGTTTTCATTTTTTCGTTGTGATTACATTGCATGAAGGCACCGTACACCCAAAAGTTTTGATTTCAACAAAGTACTTGTTTATTAAGATTGCGAGAAAAACATTCGCATCAAATCATATATCCAACAACCTTCCGTCTATCCATTTACAATAAATATGATCTATTATCTCGCTGAGGAAGTTACACATCATAAAAATGTCAAATGGTGTAATTAGAATGAATATATAGTGTGTACCATATACATAAGCAGTTGGATTGCATCTTAGGTATTGTTTGTTTGTTTATTGATTTTAACTCACCATTCCGAGTCTGCTTGAGAATGGCAATTAAATTGATCGAGATTCGCAGAAGCCAGAAAACTAATTACATTTCTTCGTAACACAATACCTTTTAGAGTTGGTGTTTTGTTCGTTTCACCGCAATTTCATGTGGACCTCGCGATGCTGCAAGGTGATCAATCGTGAATTGAATACAGACTCCGGAGTCACGTCGAATTCTCAGTTTACATCTGATCTTTAGATTGTTCGTCATGATTTTTCCTCCAACATTCTTTAAACTTAGCCATCTCAGCTTTACATAGCCTCCAATCTCGTTTGTCCGCGAAACACAACTGTAATTCTTGATTTTCTTGAGAACATCCGCTCTTAATAATTATTTCATCATATTCTTCTGATTGCTTTTCTTGCTGCCGACTATGAGGGTTCGCGATGAACGGTTGTTTCGATTGTTCTTCGGTGGACATTGCGTTTTCGAAGAGCGGAGTTTGAAATTACCATTAATACGTATGTAGGATATGTGCGAATCTGATTGGATGTGCCAAGTGATTATTATTACCTTAAATAACATTTTAGATTCATCCTATTTTTAGACATCTAACACACCAACTATGGATGTTTGTGCGTCTATCACCTAACTGAAAAAGGGTTGAGTGGAACGTTGTTTCAACTTTCACCTATAGATAACCTTCATTTCGTGTTTCAAAGGCATTAATCGGTGCTTCTCTTAAAACCACCAAATGACACGACCTCGCAAAAGAAAGTCCAGACAACAATCAACCGCGCGGCCAAACCATAAGTTACCACCCGAGCTCCTCACCGAGATATTTGAGTATCTTCGTGGAGGCATATTAATCCTAGACGAGCCAGCCCTCGAATCTGAAGTACCTAATGCGTTCGACGACCTTTTCTCTCGGGAGAAGTCGGACCTTTTCAGGGTTTCGATGGTTTGTTCGGTGTGGAGAAAAATAGCGGTGTCAAGGATCTGGCAGAAAGTAAAGTTTCAACTTGATGTAGAGCGTGAGTGGGACGAGTTATTTAAGTGGCTTATTGAGGGGGGTTATGGCATATACGTGAGGCAAATCTATGTTGAGTACGACTATGATCCCAAACGCAATGAAACCGCCAATTCTTTGGGAGGGAAGTTGGAAGGAATTGTGGAATTTTGCAAAACTGTCCCTAGCATGCACACCCTTGCAGTAAGGTTCATCTCCACCACCCTCGATCATTACATCAATGAAGATCTTCCTCCAGTGATGGATGGTTTCCTCCTTAACATTGCTCAATCGTGTGGATCTGTTCGATGTGTCAAGATTCATACCTCTGGTTTACGAGGGCCGAAGAGGGAAAAAAACAATGATACCCTTTACCTACCATCCGTCAGTAAAGTCATCTCCATGATGACAGATACCGTCCGAGAGATTGACTTAATGATGCACGTCGTGAATCAGGAAACGGTTGAGGCTCTTTGCGATTGTAAAAGGGTCGAACGCGCTTTGGTTCACTGTTGTAGCTGGAGTGATTCACCCGGAGACTTTTTCGCATTACTAAAGTCGTGGAAACACCTGAGGAAATTACAGATCGAACCTCCGCATAACACGGATTCCAGTTGGGAGGACGCCTATACCAAATCCCTCCAATACCTCTCCGAAAATTATGGAGAGCAATTGGAAGAGTTATGGATGCCCTTGAGGGAGGAAGATCAAAAGTTATTTTGCGACCTCGTTGAACACACTCCGAACCTGAAAGTGCTGGCCTTGGAGGGAAGAGAATTTTACAATGACGGACATTTTTTAAGCGTGGTAGCAAGAACCACTCCAAATTTGAATTACATGCATCTATCGGATTTTCCTTCCATCAGTGGTGGGGATGTCAGAGTCGTCAACTGGGATCAGTTGTTGGACGTCAATATAATGTGTTGTGAGGTGTTAGAAAACAAGTCGAAGTTCTTTGACCACGTGAAAGATACATACTGTCCCCATCTTAATATTCACATATATGATAAGCATGGAAAGGAAGTGGAGACTAGATAGGCGATCAACTAATGGGATCATTATCGGCCGAAGGGCAATACGGGAGAACATGATTTTCCTAATGAGTAGCTTGCTTCGATTTGCCTTTCTCTAAATCCGGGATAAGGAATTCATGTAACATTGATTTTTTTTTTTTTTTTTTTTTTAATTCTATTTTATTTCTGTCTTCTTTGGGAATCTTGTGGAATGGGTTATACATAGGATTATTGTTTGTTGTCTTTTTTTTTTTTTTTTTTTTTTACTCTGGCTGTACTCTTTTTCTTTTTATTATAACTTGACAAGTGTAATTTTATGGTTTGATCAACCATTCTGATTTTATTTATGCCTTGAAGACCAGCTGATCCGCTGCGAATAGGCAAATTGTGCGTGGAGTTTTAACGATAGAGTGTCGAGAATCGGATGTTTTTAGTTCGCAAAAAGACTAGTGGAATTGGTTATCAAAAAAAAAAAAAAAACTAGTTTATTCTTTCGAGCTCCTAGTTTTGTCATGTGATTAATGTTCATTACTAAAGCTAAAAATAAAGTTTATGCGTATTTGTTTGCAAAGAAAAAGAATGTCTTTTCGTACAAAATTCATTGAATTATTCAAAGAGATTGGCGTCAAATATCCAATCGTTTCCGCTCCGATGGCCTATGTAACGAGTGTAGAATTGGCTACACAGGTTACTCGGGCTGGAGGATTAGGGTTCATTCCGGCGGGTAATAAAAAAACGAATCTCCATATTTCTACATACATTTTTTGGTTGCTTTTTCCAGAGTTCAAATCGGTTCGAAAACGTACCATACAGGAGTTTCAACTGCCGAGGGTTTAGACCAAGATCTCACGAGAGCGAAACATTTGTTTGATAATGGCCCTACCGAAATTCTTCCAATTGGAGTAGGATTTTTTAATTTCATTCTCGATTCGCAAACTGGAAGAGACGAAAAACACGTGCCTTCCGCCCTAAAGACCGTCCTCTCCCATAAGCCGGCCGCCGTCTGGTTCACATTCGGTGACTTTCACAGGTATTTGTCCATTGTTCGTGAGATGTCGCCGAAGACCAAAATATTTTCTCAAGTTAATACAGTTGAGTCAGCCATCACTTCGGCAAACTTGGGAGTGGATGTCATTGTAGCTCAGGGATGTGATTCGGGTGGTCACGGGTTGGCCAATAATGCAAGCGCGCTAACCTTGGTGCCTGAAACAATCGATGCCCTCAATGATTGCAAGAACGGTCACATACCGGTATTAGCTGCTGGCGGAATTATGGATGGACGCGGTTTGACCGCTATGCTCGTGCTTGGTGCATCTGGTGTAGTGATGGGGACCCGGTTCGCAGCATCCAGGGAAAGTCTTTCAAAACCTGCTGCAAAAGAGATGCTCGTGAACGCGCGTGATGGGGGTGTGTGTACAGTGAGAACCAGTGTTTTTGATAACCTGAAGCAACCAAACATATGGCCTAAAAAGTTCGATGGAAGAGCTTTAAAAAACAAAACTTTCGAAGAAGGTGACATTGATTTTGGTGATGAGGAGAAGACGGCGGAGAGAAGAAGGATCTACTCGGATGCGGTGAAAAATGGCGATTATTCTCGCGCGGTATTGTATCAAAAATAATAAGCGCCTAGTTCACTGGTCCGCGCGCGGGAGCACACCAAGTCTTACGGCTGCATCATACTAAAATTTATAGGTGATTTATGCGGGAACGGGTATCGGACTTGCAAAAGAAATCATGTCGGCCAAGGTGAACTATTGACATACGTATATATATAGTATATGGATACTGAGTATACGGTGTACTGACTTAATCTGTCGCTCACAGGAAATTATTGAATCGACGATGAACGAAGCTAGAACTATAATGGGAAGCGTTGCAAAGCTTTAGAAAGTATGATACCGATATTTTTACATTCATAATTTACTAGTATGTCTTTATCAAATCACATCACACTCTACTCATGATTTTCATTCATTCAGGATCAAAAAGACTTTCAATTGACTCGCGTTCCCAGACAAAACCGGCTGCATTTCTGTGTCCACCGCCTCCCAGCGCTTTCGCGATCAAAGAAACGTCTGTCTTCTCATCTAAACTTCTCAAACTTACGCCATACCTCTTCAATTTTCCATCATAAAAAAATATTAAACTAAAGTCAACACCCTCCTTTTTCACGAGAGCATGACCCAAGTCCGATTGCCATAGTGAAGAATTGATAACATTTACGTTATAGGTTTTGGTAATGGGTTGATTGCTGGAATCAACTGTGGTGACGGTCATTTTGCGCTCAAACGCCTCCCTTGTCTTCATCGATGAGATGCGAGAGTCGACGTAGTTAAGGATTTGACTACCCGATTCTATCGCTTTCTCAATTAGACTCTATAAATAAATAATATGAGTAAGATCTATCGCAAGTTCAATGAAAGGAGTACACCGCCCACCTATCATACTCCTACCTCATCTTTCACATATTGATCGTATGCCTCAAATTCGTAAGGAATGCTTGACCAAAAGATTGAGAACTCGCGAGATTTCGGCAAGGAAAATCTCCATAAATCCTAGTCAAGTGAATGAAGGATACGAATATATTTGGAATTCGTGCATACACATAGAAATCGTCGTTTCCGTCTAACCCGAATTGCTCGAACTCACCCTGTCCTCGATATATCGAATTAATAGCGGAACCTCTTTGTCAGGCCAAAAGAATTCCCATGCCAATCTGGCACCGCTCTTGTCCATATCAAAAAAATAATTCTTGCTATTTTCGCTGTGAGTCGAATGATCGCCTAACAACTCGTTTCTGGCAGACTTGTGGTGATCAACTATTGCCAGTGATTTTGACTGTTTTTCAAGCTCGGTGAGAATTGATCTTGGATACGCAAAATCGAATATTCCAACATTTTTATCTTTGAGATCATTTGGCGGTGGCGTGCCGTGTATCGCAGGGTAGTAAGTCGCGTTGTTTCCAAGACGTTTCCATGCCGAGTATGCTGCGCCGAATCCATCGGCTTACGTGTTTTAACAGAAATTGTCGCGAACTGATGAGGGCTTGAACAGGCAGGAAACGATAACCAATTATACCAAGAGGAAAGTTCTTACAGCAATCTTTATGGTAAATGATGTAATTTAACTTTCCGGGATCAATGTGGGAAAGTATCCTCGCGGAGATCTCTTTCTTTTTTTTTTTCGAATTGAATATCAAAATGTAAACAGGATCATCAGTTTTTCAAAAGAAGAAGTAAGCGATCTCACCTTAGAAGTCATTGCGTGGAATTTTGCGATAAACGGTTGTCGACGGAAATTAAACTGAGAGCTTACTCGGAAGAACATTTAAACTCAGCACGCGGTGCGATCTACATTCATTCGGTGGCATACATAAAAGCACGTGACGTATCAAGGAAAGCATTGTATTGCTATTGCTGCAATCCTTTTATAGACTGTGTAATTTTATCCTAAAAAACGAATTTTATTTACAATAATAGTTCAACAAGATTTGGTTAGATTAGCCTAACCCATCCGTGGTTTGTTTGTTTTTTTTTTTCGGATAGAAAGGAGCCTATATATACAGTACATCGTCGAAAGGAACAGGAAATGAAAATTGATTAAGAATTAACTACTCCGATATTTTGCGGAATTTCAAAAATTAAGACAAAGAATTAATAAGGATTAGTGGACCAGGAAAAAATAGAGAAAAAGATGAAGACGAATAATATGTGTAGGTGGGATTAAGTTCTAAGCATTCACGTCTAAAGGAGATATGCCACCGCGGGAGACACCAAGAATCGACGTGCCAGAGACTCTTTTTTTTTGGTGTGTGGCATGGGCAACAAAATTTTTAATTTTCGAATTGGAAAGTAGAAGGTCATTTGCTTTGGAGTTCCAGATGATGCGAAAGGAGAAACGATGATTGCATGGATTTCTGATTGAGATATCGCATGAATCAAGTCATCGAGGGAGAACAAAAAAATTCACATTCGTGAT
Source organism: Acaulospora colombiana (assembly GCA_910592055.1). Classification (NCBI taxonomy): domain Eukaryota; kingdom Fungi; phylum Glomeromycota; class Glomeromycetes; order Diversisporales; family Acaulosporaceae; genus Acaulospora; species Acaulospora colombiana. Next base: position 9,510 of record CAJVPT010004257.1, read on the forward strand.
GGAAAGTGAGGTGAAAAGGTGAAACGGAGAATAGCCCTTTCTTGATCACCTCGAGACTCGGGTGGTGGATAAGGGATCCTGGATTACATGACCACCATAAGTTTTCTTTCTCGGTCAAAGTCACGATGGCACTCTAAAAGTTGAGGTGTGAGTGTCGATAAGTGAAGCGTGGGCCTGAGATCGAATATCAAAGGCACACCTGATAAGTTTTTCGGCACCGAGAATTACATGATCAAAGCAAATTAACTTAACCCCTCCTCCAATGAAAAAATGTGTAATATATATACAGAAAATGACTACAAAAATAATATTCAACTTTTTTGGGGGTGAGTATTATCAATACGGTGTACAGGACGAATTTGGTTCGCAGGTACGTTTATTCCGTAAATTCTTTAACTCCTCAAATGTGCCTTCTACTGGTTCGGTCGTTCCGTCTCTCCAAGGTCGCTTAATCACAACATCTGATGGGCTCTCAATCGAGGAATTTATATCACCAGAGGAGGTCCCACCTGCCATTTGATAATTAGAATGATAAGTATCTTATTATTCGGACCGTTAGCGATTTAATTTGTTGAAAATTTTCTAACCACTTTTTTTCTTTTCTTTTCTTTTTTTTTTTTTGATCAAAATAATTATACATTTTTAAGTACCTTGAGCTACTCTCAACAACACATTTTTCCTAAATCTAGAAGCCGCATCTCCTTTAAGAGCATTTCCTTGCTTAGCTTTCAACCTTCGAACCAATAACACTCTACTTGTGACAGCCGCAAAGTTTTCCTGTGGTAACGCCGAAGTGGTGGTTCTCGGTGGAAAGGCGGTACGAAACTCGTTTTCTTCGGGATCCCAATCGACGGCGAGATAATTTTTGCAGGAAAATTGTGAGGAGAAATGAGAACAGTTATGAATCTTTCGTCGTTTTGAGAATTCTGAAGGCACTAAACTTAAGGGGATATGTTTCTGAGGAACCACTAATGAGGTGGTTGGGTTTCCACGCTTTCTTTTTAATTTTTGTTTGCCACCAAATGCCGGCCACCAACCATGGTTGTTAACAATATATTGCTGAAGCTTCAGTGGTTTCAAAAGTTTTGCCGTGTCAGCTGGAGGTTTTGGTAGTTGAGGTTTTGGAATTACCGATGTCCACTCCAACCAACTTCGTGAAAAATAATCTGACGAGCTGTCTTGTGATGACTCGAATATGCTCTGCGGGTGCCTCTCGGAAGTTACAAATGGCGCCATGGTGGGGTTTGCGAAACGGAAAGTCTCAAATATCGCCAAAAAAAGTGCCAAGACTGATTCGTTTTTATGAAAAATCGATCTTTATACGGATAGTATTAGTTACTAAAGGAGATCAAAAAATCGAAAAGTAATTACCAAATAGTTATTGAGAGAATTTCCTTGTTATGAAAAAATGTTGATGCTTCACTAACATCATCATACCTTCTAAAAATGCTGCATGACAGTGAATCCCTCGGTGACACAACAATATAAAAACAAAAGCCTGAATTTGAAGAAAAGTTGGATTACGTACTACCTGTTTGGTTGCGCAAATTGATGAAAAAAATCAAGAAATTTATTTTTTTTCCCTAAACACCAATCAATTTTTAACTTTCCGAATTCAGATCAATATTGACGTTCGAATCGTTAAAATCCCGGCAAAGTATTATGGACAAGCGTGTATTCTGAAGTTGTCATCAGAGGATGTGCTGCTGATTACCTTTAAAATTTGGACTGCACGAAAAATCCAGGAGAAACCTGGGGTGCTTTTCTTTTACTTGTTTTTTTTTCGAAAGGATAGAATAAAGGTAGCTCCTGTCGACAAATAAGTATTGCATCGTTTTGCATTGTATAAATGGAGAATGAAACACCTCGTTCGAGATGAATTAACTATATTCTACATTAAGTGTTTACTAATTATACATACAGTGTCAAGTGTGGTGGCACTGTGATGAGTTTTTCATTCAGGGGCGTTTCCAATTTCGTGGAAGTTTGCATTATTTGCTTTAACGTCATGGATATGTGGTAATGGTGGTAATGTGGGACAAACCGCCAATCTTTGACTAAATTCTATTATGATAAGGCGCATAAATGTCATTTTTGATGCGCAAAAAGCGCCAAAAGACCAAATCGAACGTCAACAGGAAATCTTCCCGGGTCTCACCCCAATTACGTCATTAACAAGAACTTAAATCATGTATTACATGACTTAATAAGAATCCGGAATTAATTTCATTGCATTGTGAAATACATTCAGCCAATGAGAATGTACCGTATCATATCGACCAATTAAAATAAAAAATTCAATATATTATATGAGATTTGGTTTGATTAAAGAAATTTGGTTTATAACAATTAGCATTATTTAATTTTTTTTTTTATTATATTATACGAGATACTGGTTCATTCTATATTATTTGGTTTATAATAATTAGTATTTTGATTACTTTGTTTTATTTAATTTTTTTTTTATTATATTATTACTGTATATCAATATTAAATAAATTAATTGAAAATTTTATATAAAATTAACTTTATTTTGGATCCGGAATTTGAAACATATTATCATATTTTATTAATAAAATTGAATTCGAATAAAAATAATTGAAAATGTTATATAAAAATAAACTTTATTTTGGATCCGGAATTTGAAACATATTACTCTAACCCGCGATCAGATATGTTTGTCCTACCAATTGCTAAATTGTTGGAATCGAATTATATAAACAAAAAAAAAATTTAACAATATATAAATATGCTATAAAAAATATTTAAAAACATATAAAGAATATTTAAGAATATATAAATAAACATGTGAATTAATAACATAATAGTAGTTATCAAGTACTATTTTATATTATCTAAGCTCAGATAATATAAAAAGATCTTATTTGTTTTACAATAATGATTTAATAATTATACTGTATATTAAAACATTATTTAATTATAATAAATTAAAAAGATTACAAGATATTTTAATTAATTTTAATATTAAAATTATCTTGTTATATAATAGATTCTTATAAGTTCAAATAAATAGATAAAGAATCAATAATTATAAAAATAAGAATTTAATTATATCTAAATATATTAGTTAAAAAAATATCATTTTCTAATTAAATATTTATCTAGAATTTTATATAATTATTCTATAAATAAATTATAATAAATTATTTGAAAAAGATTTATGAACCTATAATATAGTAATAATACTTTTAAATTATAATTGCAAGATTCAAAATTTAATATTATTTAAAGATCATAAAAGAAAAATAATCAAGTTGTATAAGAATAAAAAAATTTGATCTGATCTTATTATTAATTACTTGATTGAAATTTATCTATTATAAGAATTATATAAAAAAAGATTTTTAATTTGATTATATAAATCATATTCCACTTATTTTTTTTAAATTAAACAAAAAACAAATCTTAGAATTCACTTTTAAAACTATAATAACTTTTTAAACAATTACTAACTCCAAACTATATTAGCCAACTTTAAAACTTTATTTTCAAAATTATAATAATTATTTAAATATTTTCTATCTCAAATTATATCAATAGACTTTAAAATCTAACTATCTTAACTTAGAATATTCTAATCTAGTATCTACATAAATAAAACATTCATTAAACAAAACTTATCAGTAATATTATAAGGGATAACAATAAAAATAAAAAAAATTTTTAAGATTTAAATAAAGTATTAAAATATTTGAATAATTAAATATGAATAATTAAATCATTTTTAAAAATTTATCTTTGATATATAAACTAGTATACATAATATAGTAAAATAAAACTAATATATAATTTTAAATTAACTATATCAATAATATTATTGATAATTATATATTAATTATTCAACTTTTAATTAAGTTTACTCTTTTATAAAGAAATAACAAATTTATTTAAAATAAATTACCATATATAGTATTATTATTAATTCACATATAATATATATAATAATTAATATTAGATAAAAAAAAAAACTCTTTCCGTTGATCCACTATTTTTCTAAAAATTTCCTTTTTTGATAATTCTTTAGAGAAAAAGGATGACACAATCCAAGTTCAGCAAACACAGTAAAGAGAAACACAATTACATCACTTTACTTGGAGCAACACATAAAGCTCTATAAACAAGCCGTCAGGAGAAGAGTATATAATAATAATATTAGTACTTTATCCACCAACTTTTGAGAAAAAGGAAAAACAAAAGTAAATCTGAATCACAGTAAGGTCAAGGGACCCAACATCAACTCTCCTA
>CAJVPT010004258.1:0-13774 GCA_910592055.1 Acaulospora colombiana
AGTTGGGGGTAGTATTGAAGTCTCCCTCTATTATGACATGTGCATTCATTTTTTCTGCTTGTGCTATTTATTCCTGTATTGTGTACTCTATCTCTGTCTTGTTTCTATTGCTGCTGCTCCTTGATGGGAGATATACTCCTATGATCCTAAGTTTTTGTCTTCTTGGGAATGCCATATCTAATGCTATGGCCCTTCCCTTAATCTCTTGTTTTTTTAATATTCTGATCATGATATCCTTGTGTATAGCTATACTCATCCCTTGTTCTATCTTTTGCTATTCATTGATTGATGTGGTTAGCTGATACTTTTGATGCTTCCAATGTTTGATCTGTTGTTCATTTTCATTGATTTCTGTTGTGATAATGATCTCCCATTCTTTCTCTACGCAGTATTCCAGCCAAAAGTTATGTTTGTTGTCCTCTACCATTCCTCTTATGTTATGTGTTATGATTGACCATGAGGCATGGTTGATATTGTTTTTCTTTTCTGTGTGTTCTTGGTTTTGTCCTGTGGTGAGGTGTTCATTGTGATTTGGTTTTGTGATTATTATTCATTCGGGCAGTGTTGAGATTTTTTGTTTGCTGCTTTCTCTCCTTGGGGGTTCTGTTGTATTACTTGCTATCATATTAATATGTTGAGTTGCATCTTTCTGGGGGTGCTTGTTGTAAAATCTTGACGAGATTGATTACCTTTCCATTGTTACACTCATTCTGTTTAGTTGTTGTTGGTATGCTTCTTGGGACCACAGGCTTAATTTGTAATTTTATTAATCAAAACTGTTATGTTATTACAAATGAGTAGTTTTACATATGTTATAGTAAATCATATCTATATGGATAGCTATATATATATTTAACTAATGCTATGTATTACCACTACCAGCCCAATCACAAACTGGAAGCCTACATGATTCTGTCTTAATTATTTCTAGAACAATTTTTTATTAAGAGTATTCTAGTTATCAGGCCGTCGAATTCAGTATCCTGGGTCCCGGTTTTTGATCCTTTGGAGTGGTCCACGGATTTCTTCTCCCATCAAGACCTCCCGATAGTCAAGTCTGTGAAACCCGGCACATCCACATGCATAAGGACCAGGACTGGCTTAGATTAGAAGAGTCTTTTTCTTGCACACAAGTTTTTGCATAAAGCCATTTGTATTCCCGGATGAGTTATTTTCTTGTTTTGATCCTGAGAGACATGCTACCGGTTTGGGGATCTACTCTTCTTGCTACCATTTCTGGTAACGCGGTTGTATCAATGATGATCCTATCTAATTCGGATCACAACCTGATCACAATCTAGATATAGACCAGATGCTATATTTAGAAACATCGGTTAGTTTACGGTTATGCCAATGGATAGATTCAATTTTTCGATCTGTTGTATTTTTGGGTGGAATTGAAACCGGATCTTGTGATCTGATCTATAAAGTGCTAACCACTGCACTATGGACCCATAGGTCTATATTTAAAATTAATACAATATAATATAAGACTAAAACAGTTTATTTAATTATAAAGATATTGGAAATACTTAGATCAACAAACTCTTTCTTATTCACCTATAATGCAGCAATACCTTAGATACAATAAAAGAGAAAGCAAGATGAAAAGATTCAAATGACTGCAATATATCAACAGTAGACCAAACTATAATGTCGAGAAGCTAAGCAAGGATATGGCAACTCCCATAGTAGACAAGAAAACATCCACTCTAGACAAGAAGCCCAGGATAACAAAAAACTAAAAACTACTCACAATCCATCTCCAGTCCAACAAACATCTACCAGTACAGACAACAACCTTGAAAAAACTAAACAAGCAGATAAGGACATTGCATCAGAAACTTCGTACTCAACCAAGTAAGCAACATATAGAACGAACAAGTTGAACTTAAAAAAAGTTTGGAAGGAACTTCCATTATAAACGTACTGAAGAAAACATCTAATACTCTCTTCCCCATGGCCAGAATAGATGACTCAAACATAGAAATGGACTGCAATGAAGTATCTGAAGATAACTCAGATATTTGGCAAGAAGTCAGCAAGAACAAAGGCAAAGGCAAAGAAATCCATGCATGACCCTCAGGCATTAGACCTAAGCCAAGATCCCCTTTTGACTATCAAACACGATATGGCAGAGAATGAATCAAATTAGGCATCAAAGTTTAAAAGCTACCAGGATAAACAATTTACCAAAAAATCACTCACATCACAAAGACAATCAACTCCTCTGAAGGGCTTCTTCTCATTCAACAGGAACACATCAATGAAGAAGATTACATCAACACCATTTTTGGGAATCAATAGACTATAGACAATACAAGCAATGTAACCTTATCAGAAATAGACAACAGAAAATTAACTCACATGTAAAAAATGATCAACAAACTAAATAAGGAAAACAGTATCAGGGTTTGGGATATTCCTCTAAATATTAGACTCATAGATATACAACAAACTTTCACCAAATTTGAACAAATCACTAATATCAAGATGACAACTCAATAAATATGGTAGACTGCTACAATTACATTCGCACAATAGGAAGACAAGATCAAATTACTCTCCAAATGGAGCATCCTATCAAAGCTGACTTGATCGAAATTTTCAATACCTGTTGGGACTTAAATCAGATGAAAGACAGGGGCAAGCACTCCCTTAAGCTCACAACCCTTTTATCTAATATAACAGCTTTTGATTTAAGACACATTTGTCAGAAATTACAGGCAAAGACATGTTACATCCCTCGTCTCATGTTATACAAACCTAGAAAATAGGTCGTTATCAACTTCAAAGATGAAAAAAATCCTCACACAGCTCTAGAACAACAATTTAGTCTAGATGAGATCACAAAACTATCCAAACCAAACTTTGTACCATTTGCAATAGCCCTCAATATCTCATTACAAACTATATATCAAGAAATGTATGAAACAATGGAAAGAATACAATTATGAGCAAGCAAAGAGATTTAGAAAACTATACAATTGCTTTAAACCAACTTGCTCTTTCAGAATTCACAAACTCATGCAACTCATAACTGGAAAACCCTCCAATCACCCTGGTTCCTATGCATCAGCCATTAAATACAAGACCCAGCAACAATATCAGCCAAACCACCACCATGATCCCAACCAGGATATATTGAACATGCTATTAGCAATTCAAACTGAGCTAAAATCAATAAAGGAAGCCATCAACAATCTTAACAAAAGAATCAACAACCTGGAGCAATACTGTTATAATAGTGCAAAAGTAATGAAATAGGAAACCATATACATAGAATCAGACCCTCACATTTAGCAAATATAGATGATATCCAACATCAATAACAGCCGCTTCATAATTTGATCGAAAATATGGACTAAACTATGAATGCTTTAGTATCCACCATTACGAACATCCTCCTAGGAACCTCAACCATACTACCTACTACAAGACAATAATCATGGGTAACACAACAAGCAACAATCAATCAAATGATATTTCCCCTCTTCTACAATTATGCACCTCATACAATACAAATAATAAGATGCCAGAACAAGGCTATCTATCTCACTATACCAATCCAATCATGCACAATATCTATCAAGACACACATACAAAAAACTCTCCTATTTCAAAAGAACAAGATAATGACATACAAAACCTTCCCTCTAGACCTTTCTGGACCATTGCCATATTCAATTGTCAAGAACTAAATGACCCAATAAAAAGAATACTCTGAATGGAAACATAGAAAAAAGAAGTATGGGACATCATTATATTAATAGAAACAAAAGGAAAAGCCAATGAAACTCAATACTGAAAAACTAAAGGATTCACCAGCTGATGGTACAACAATGATGATATGGGCATGGGCATCAGCATTTCCATTAGAAAGAATATCACGAACAGAGTTGTTCATGTGGAAAAAAAACTGGAGAGACTCATTTGTATCAATCTAGCCCTCCCAAACAAGAGATTTTGCAGAATAATTGATACATACTCATTCGTGAAGTCAAGCAACGAAAGAAATAAAACACAAAAACAAATTATCTCTTGTATAAAGCAGCACAAACATGAAAATTGGCACATCATACTAAGTGGGAACTTCAACTTATGCCCTTTACTGAAGATAAATAGAATAGATAGTAATAGAAAGATAATCAAGTATACCCCCAACTCTTCTTTCAAAAATTAGAAAAACTTAGTTTATTTGATACTTTCAAATATAATAACCTTTATAATAAAAAATATACTTGATCCAGAACATTTAACACAACTCACGTGGCCAACCATATCAACATGATTTGGTGCAGCTCCAGATTCTCCTGGAACTCCATCGATTCATATATAGTAGACAACAATAGTATCAGTACAGACCATAGAATCCAGGTCACATTAATTGAAACATGGGAGCTCGAGCTTCCCACGATACTCTATGCCATCTACACAATAATACATGCTTTGCCTGGCTAGCTATATCAGAGAAACAATGTCTAGCTTTTGCAAATAAATTTAAACTCTTCCAAAGATCACCTTTTATCCAAACTATCACAGGACAATCTAGACATCAACTGGATATGGAATATCCTTTGTAATATAATCCTCAAAGCCACAAATAAACACATCCAAAAATTCAAGAAAATATAAAAGAATCATAAAAAAAGGCCAGTCATATATAAACTACTTCTCTTATTACAACTAAATGAATACAGAAGACAGTTGATTATCTATGAGAAAAAGTCAAACAAATACCAACCAAGTAGAAGCGATACACTTTACAAAGCTATCTCTACCAAAATTCCACTACCAGTATGGATTCCTAACTGTAACATCCAGGATATTATATTGGAAATAGACATGTTCATAAAGATAAAAAGACTTGCCATGAAGAAATCAATCAAAGAAAAAACCACAACTAATATAAAAAAGAGAAAAGAACTCTGTAATACTTGGTTCAACCAAGACAAAAAACAAATTATTTACTTCATACTTGGTCAACCCAAGAAAAGCATTATCACCAGCAAATTAATTAACAATGTATCCACCAAAAAACATCTCATCACTGATCCACTAGAAATTAAAAAAGAAGTTCAGTCGCATTTCAAAGAATGGATTAAATAGCGTCAGATGCATGAACATAGAGAAACCATATGACAACAAGAATATAAATCCAAAGAGAACATTGATTCCAGCTGGAACAAGGAAGTTAATTTCTCTATAACACTCACAGAACTCACTGGATACCTTAACAAAACTAGCAACAAATCTGCCCCTGGCCCCTTACAAATATCTTATATAGTATACAAACATATATACAAGGATTTCCTAGAACTCATCACAATCTTCTTTAATAAACTCATCAACAAAGAAACAATTCTGAAGGAATGGAAGAAGGGTACAATATATCTTATCCCTAAACCAAAAGAATAGCACAATAATATCAACATTATGTAACCCATAACTCTTCTAGAATCAATTAAGAAACTATTCACAACGATCCTCACAAATAGGTTGGTAAAAGTCCTTATAAACAACTACATCCTATCTCCACACAACTGGACCACACTTCCTGGATATAATATCAGGGAACCTATCACAATAATAAACCAAGTGCTGGAGAATACAAGAAACACACAAAAGCCTTGCTTCATGCTCTTCCAGAATATGAGCAAAGCCTACAATACAGTTAATATAGAAAGACTAGTAACCTCAATGCATCGAATCAGAATATCACTACAAACAATCAATTTAATCAAAAGCTGTTTCCACAACTGATAGAATACTGTTATCACATATTTCAGTAACACAGACCCATACTCTGCTGAAGAAGATATTGATCAAGGTGATGCAATATCTTTCCTACTCTGATACATATACTATAACCCACTTATCTTCATCATCAGCAATATGAAAGGATATTAGCTACAATGTCACAAGCCCATATAAAACAATCTTGCCCTTCCAGATATAAACATATCAATCATAGCATACATGGATAATACCACCTTCATCACTCAGGACAAAAAGGATTTTCTAGATATCATTAATATCAGCACCTCTTTTTATAACCTAAATGATATTAGAGTCAACCTACACAAATTGAAACTGATAATACTTAATGCATCCCAAAACAATATCCTTGTCAACAACTTCAAAATAACATTGGCAGATCCAACAACAGCTATCAGAGTTCTAGGCATATGGCATAAAGCCAAAGCTGGCAAGAAGCACCAACGAAACTTGATTATGTCCAGGATAATCTTCTTATGCAACACACTTGCCAGAAAACAAATTATAGATAAAATACATTGATATATCACAAATCACATAATTTTTCTTACTATAGAATACCTCCTACAAGACCTAGTTCTCTCACAAGGGGAATGTGTGAAGATTGATAAAAAAATCAGACATAGCTTTAAACAATGGGTCAGTTTGGCCTGTATAGTATCCAACACAATAATCCATCTAGATGATCAATATGACATTATGGAAATACAAACTAGACAGCTACAAAAACATACCAGCGACATACAACAATTATTTTTCAACTCAAACATAGTTAGAAATATCATGCATAGCAGTATCCATGAACTTTAATGGCTCGTATGGCAAAAAAAAGACATTCTAAATACCTGTCCACATATTTTCAAAAGCAAGGCCAATTTCTTACAAGACTACCTGCAGAATATTCAGAGACATAATATAAATATCAATAGAATCATTATGAAGTGCAACAATTTCCAGAACCTACACCCTATAGAAGATTTTGTCAAATGTGACTGTACACAAAATATGATCCCACTAGCTTTTTTGGGTTGAATAATTAATTAGCTGATATATGACTAAACAATTAAAATGGTAGCAGGTCGGAGTACTACACAATAAAATAATTAAGAAAAAAGAGCCAACTTGGTTTTCATATCTCCAACAACAAATAACACTCTTCCTACAAAGCACATTCACTGCTTTATTCTTGAATTTACTAATTCAGATCAAACCGAACAACCCAGAACAAATACAACACTCCTAATACATCACGTAGTTTAAAAATCAACAAATCTTAGGCAGACGCATAAGTGAAAAACATGACACAATCAAAGTTAGACACTACACCATGACGAACGACTCTCCAGTAAATGCCTGTCCCGGTTGTAACACCTCCAATATCACAGACAACAAAGGTAAAATCTGCTATATAGAAATAATGAAAGCCAGCACGTTTAAGGTCCCTGTAATCAATACCACAAAGTCATGCAGCTTATCAGACTCCATTCTAAAGAAAAGAATATAAATTTTACCCAATAGTATTGGTCAATTCTTCATAGAGCCCAATCAAGTTTTTGATGGACTAGAAATTGACAGCATTCCATGCATATTACAAGATCTGTTTCAAATTATCACCTATGTCCCTCAATCAAACAGAACTCATCAAAGTATATCATAAAGTCAAAGATATCAACAGTCTTCACACTTATATAGATAGAGCTTACAATTTTGAAAATAGTCCTAACACATGTAGATTAGACATAAACATTAGTGACAACCAAACAAGCATAGCTTCAATAGAACTACAACTAGAAAAACAATTGTCAGCATACAGAACTGAGATTCTGGCCACAATAATAGCCATAGCCATAAGTGGACTGAAAAGATCTCTTACAATCAAAACTAACTTATTATTCCTTATAGAAGAATACAATGCATATCTTGAAAACAACATAAAAAAAATCAAGGAACTAAGGTTCATCAGCAATCTCAGTATAATAGCAGTATATCACCAGATTCTGATTATTTGGTTTAAAACAAATAAGCATAACCACTCCACTATCCACCTTTTCCTTGAAGCTGATAGATGGGCAAAACATCACAATAACAATAATGTAATTGATCCTTAAGGCCAGTTAATGGATACTATCTTCAGCAACAGGATTCTCACCATCCACTACAAAAACCAAACAGAAATTACCACAACCATCTGAAAGGCCTTCAAGTGCATAAGGCAAATGCAGTTAACATATCAATGGATCACACTAGACAGAAATAAAAATCTCACCAAACAATAGGTGGAATATATAGACTGGAAAGAAATGAGTCAGAGACTTTACCTGTTAGCCATCAACCTCAACAAAATAGATTCATAGAATCACTCACAAAGAAGCTTCACACTAAAACTATGGAATAAAGAGCTTCCTACAATGGACAAGCTCCATATCAAAAGACCAGACATATATAAAACCGACATATGTTTCGGGTGTCCAAATATAGAAGACAACATTCATTCTTTCAGATGTCCCTTCGATAGTATTGATATAAAACAAGTTACGTTAAACACTATACACCAAGAGATAACAACAAGAATCGATAATAATATCGACTGAGATATCAAACAGGAACTTACTTCAAACATAGCAGCAAACAACATGTGGAACAAGATTATCTTAGGAGGTATCAGCAAAACTATCCTAGAGATTATTGGCAAATATATTAAAATCAACAAAATAACAGAAACTATTACTAGCATCCACAACATCATTAGATTCTAGATATACAACATATGGATTAACAGGTGTGAGTGTCTGCACTATTGAAAGAAATTACAAGAAATATCGACTAGCAAAAAAGAGAAGTACCATAAATCACACACAAATAAATTAAAATATAGAAATATTGCATCCAACAAGATGGAAGCATATCCCCAGAACTCATATACAACATCCTCAATAGAACTCACAACATCTTCAAAATTTACAAGAAACATACTAATGGTGCCTAGGCATGTTAGTCCCCAACAAGGACAATATGCCACAAGGGCTTCAAAGGCCAAGCCTCATGCTAATAGTGGTAGGTACCCATTAGCCCAGGTAACAATTGGTTTTATTGTAATCATGTACACTAGACACATAAAAAAAATGTCTGTAATATAATCTTTACTCAACAAAGTAACATGTTTTCATATATAATCTCAATAAAATGTGCAATGTTGCATGTTTAAAAAAAAAAAAAAAAGATACTGGGAATCACAACTAATAATGTTACAAATAATATTGTATTTGCTAAATTGGTAGAAGAGTGGAGTAAACAAAAAAAAACTCTTTCTCACAGATCCTTTTTTTCTTAAAAATTTTCTTTTTAGACAATTTTGTGAACTAAGAAGAAAAGTGAATGAAAAGATAAGTTCTTCAAGAGAATAATGAAAGCAATATGCTCAGGGCAGACCCAACTATAATGAGAATGTCCTAGCTAAAGGTAACACAAGATTGTCACATAAAGAAACACAAATGGCAAAAGATAAACTTTTGAAGAAAGATAAAGAGAAAAAAAAGGAAACCCAGCTAGAAAACCCTAAAGACGAACTGCAGCAACACCCAGACACTAACCAGACTCCCAACCCTTATAAAACAATAGAAACAAGACAACAAAACAACAAAAAACAATCCTCATGGAGCGAACAAGTCGAAGAAACAATCTGGTCAAATTTAATAGCCAACAATAATCAAGCAAACACAGGTACTATGACTATCAGATCCAGCACTAATCAAGAAGTCCAGAGTTTATATCTAACAATGAAAACTCTGATATAGAGATGGAGGAACCAAGCAGTAGCAGAAAGAACAATCAACAAAGTGAAAAAACATGGCAAGAAATCACATCCAAATCTAGAGAAACAACAAGCAAACTCATCAAGGTCTCCCTTATTCCAGAAAGAACCACTAGCCAAAAAATTGCACACATAATCAAAAGCTTTAACTCTCTTAATGCCCTACTCTCTACCCATAGCAAAGGAAAAGGCGAAGATGAATATATAATTACTATTTTCAGTAATCACCCCACTGCAGAAAAGCATGTAACACTATTTTACTTGACACTGAAGATGCACATCTAGAACACATGGCTTTTACATCCTCTAAACCAAATAAAGAAATAAGTATCAGAGTATGGAATATCTCTTTAAACACTAAATTCATAGATGTACAACAAACATTTATCAAATATAGGGAGATTACCAATATCTTTATGTCAATACAATAAATATGGCAATCAGCAGTTATTATATATGCAGATCAATAATAAAAGAAGATCTAATCAACAAGTAGAGTATCCTGTTGTGATTAGACTCAGTCAGGATTTTTGATGCACAATGGGATATGGACCAAATGAAAGTATGTGGCAATATCACAGTAAAACTGACCAATCTTTTTCTCAACACTATAGCCTTTGATCTCAAATACATATGTGAACAAACAAAAACAAAAACATATTACATTCCAAGACATATGTTATACAAACACAAGTGATTTGCTATAGTAGGATTCAGCAATCAGAATAATCTAGAGAATGCAATAATACAAAACTTCACCTTGGATGAAATTCAAACTAAATAAAAACCAATCGACACAAAACTCTGCATAATATATAGCAGTGCAATGCATCTAGTTATTCAATACTCTATTAAGGAAAGAAGGAAACAGTAGAACCACTATAGCACAGAATAAGCTAATAAATTTGATAAATTCTATAATAGATTCAGACCTGTCCACACTGAAACAATCAGATAAAAAACTCTGGCCAACAAATATATCAAAACCACACCAAGTTCATACACAGCAGCAGTCAAAACAGCAAAAAAAAACAAAGCAATGAAACAGTCACATCAATCTGACTTAACACAAATTCTAAACATCCTTAATGAAATCAAACAAGAAATCTTACAGATTAAAAAAGAAATTATAGATCTAGATGAATGTATCATTAATCTTAAGACCTATGATGAAGAATATGGCAAACACATAGAAGATGACACAACTTTATATAGTGAAAGAGAAGATAACCCAATAATAGAAGAGGCTCCTATTAACAGCAACCAAGACATCCTTACTCAACAACAATAAATTCAATAATCCATGCAAAAACTAGATTAAAATATGGATCACATCTATAATGTAATTATTGATTTATTTGCAGGTAATACACAAACTTTTCCAAATCAACAATAATGAAGAGTAACTTGAATATCAAAAACACACAACACCAAGAAATACCTAGTATCAATATCACCATCATGTTATTTAATAAACATCATATCAGGAAAAAACCTCTCAAAATTTAACAAATACAATAACTAACAACAATACATCTCCACTAATACACATAATAGAATCCACACAGATAAATAGATACCTTTATAAACCTATCTGGAAAGTTACCACACTTAACATACAAGGACTTGTAGAAACACACAAATGAAAAACATGGTTTAACTTTTGCAGCTCAGCAGAATGGAACATTATAGTCACTACAGAAACCAACAGCTCACACTATCAATCAAAACACTGCAATATGCAAAATATTAAACTATTTGGACACATAAGGAATTCCAAACAATCGGTTGAGATTTCAACATGATGATCAGTAAAGAAATAGCTTATCAGATATACAACTATAAAACATTGACTGAGAGACTTATCACCACTAACCTGGCTTTCCCACATAAAAAAAAATGAGAATTATAGGAATATACTTTCTAGTACAAGATATTGAAGGAGAGAAGCACACATTCATCAACACCCTCAACTAATAGATCCAAGAAGCAACAGAAAAAGGCTAGCATATTATGGTACTGGGGGATCTCAATGGAGTCTCTAACCCTTCCATGGACAAGCAAAACAATAACAGGGTGAACAAAAAGTATAGCCCCTCAGGCAAACACATAAGACTCTACTAGACAATAGATTAGAAGACACATACAGAAAACACAATCCAATCAAATGTGAGTATACATGGAATAGAGGTACATTGAGTAGCAGAATTGATCAGATATGGATAAACTCCATACCAACCTGACAATCTAGGATAGCCACTATTCAAGCTTCTATAGCACCTCTTATACAAAGCAATCACGAGCCAATAACAATGGAATTGGAAGTTTGGTATTTAGACAGATTCAAACAAGCCTCACATCACACACCTAACCCTCGTCTAAACTGGAATCTGACCACAACTGAACAATGGAAAAAGTTCAGTGAACAAGTAGAACACTATCTCTTCACCAAAAGCACAAGCAATCAAGATATTAACTAAAGATAGAACTGCTTCAGTAATATTTTACAAAAAGCTACAAAAAGTCACATACCTAAAATGAAAAAACACCACAGGATGAGAAACAAATACAGTAATACAAAAACAATTCCCCTCCTTATACAACTGCAGAAATTTCTTACACACCTCAGACAATCAATAATAGTGACAACAGAGAATCAAGTACTATAGTCAATTGAGTCACCTAGCCAAATACAAGAACTTCTTCCAGATCTAATGGCAATACTGAACAAAATTAAAATCAACAATTCCTTCTTATATATTCTATACTGGATCAAGGTTATCAAAGACAACATCAAAACACACAAAACTGTTTTCAAAGTAATTTTCCAGAGAAGACAAGTACAAGCAATCAAAAAAAGAATCCAAATCAGACAAAAATATCTTAACAGCAACAAAAGAGCCAAAATAGAAAGCATTATGGAAAGACCTAGAAAACAAATACTTATTAATAAGCTAATTATATAAAACTCAAATGAGATTAAGATTCTTTCTGAACCAACAGACATCAAGGGCAAAGTCTGCAAACATTTCTACAACTGGATCCCAACTAGAAACATTGTTGACATTACACAATATCCACACTGGCTAGAAGAATACAAACCTAAACCACATATCAAGAAACACTTCTATAAAAATATGCTCGATAATATTTCGATACAAGAACTAAAAAAAACAATCAGACAGTGTAGCTCAAAATCTGCTCCTGGCCCAAACCAAATTCCTTACATCATATATAAACTTTTGCAAGGCAAAGCAAAAACAGAATTGTGTGCAATTTTTAATCTAATAATTCAACATGGAATAATACCAAAAGAATGGAGCAGAGATCACATCTATTCCATATCCAAACCCAAAGATTGGGTAAACAATCTCAACATAACCAGACCCATAATACTCCTGGATGTAGGAAGAAAGATCTTTACTAAAATTATCACTGATCGCTTAACCACCTGCCTTGCCAAGCATAAAATATTATCCGAACTCAACTGGGCTGCACTCCTAGGAAATAGCATACAGGATCCTATACACATTTTAAATAATATTATTGAACATGCAAAGGAAAACAAACAACAAGCTTGGATTCTAATCCAAAACATGTTCAAAGCATATGACTCAGTCCATATCAAAATGCTACAGCTAGCTCTCCAAAAAATTCAAATATCAACACAAATCACACAAATCCTCAGCAATATACTGCAAGAGCAATCCAATGAAGTCATAACCTGTTTTGATATGACAAAAGCATACCAAGTAAGAGATAGAATTGATCAAGGTGACACAATATCTCCAATTCTTTGGAGAATTTTCTACGATCCCCTTCTCTCAATGTTCAACCAACATCACAAAGAATATACAATTAGCTCCAAAATCTGTAGTGATTTAAAAAAGAGCTGGACAGAAAAGACAATTAACATCACGTTCAGTGTATACAAGGATGATATTACCTGACTGATGAGCAACAAAAGAGATCTTCAAAGAATAATAGATATAGTGGAAAAATTCTATCACATAAATGACATTCAAGTCAATCCAACAAAGTCTCAACTAATTGCCATTAATGCATCAGAAAAAGAATGCCAGCTTGAAATTCAAATGAATGATCAAACAGTACAGGGATACCTAACAAACACACCAGTTATAATCCTCAGTGTATGGTATGATAGCTCTGGCTGAAAAGACTATT
>CAJVPT010004259.1:0-13773 GCA_910592055.1 Acaulospora colombiana
ACTTCAAGTTGTTTTAATGAAAGTATTAAGACTTTATTAGCAAAGAAGTATAAAAACTTCTTACGAACATCTTTTTTATGTGTGGTTAGAGAATCAGCAGAAAGAGTTTTTTTTTCATATGTTTATTGATTTATACTTATTTTTTTAATATTTTTATTAATATAATATATAATATAATTTAATATAGATTATATACTGTAATTTAGATGACTTAAATAATTTAAAAAATCTAGATAACTTAAAAATTTAAAAGGTTTAAAATATATATAGTATATAGCATAATAAAAAATAAAATTAAAATATAATTAGTATATTTATAATAATTAATAGATTAATCAAAAAAACTCTTTTCACTGATCCTCTGACCATATACAAAAAAAATATTTACAAAAAGTTCTTATACTTTAATATTAATAAAGTCTTATTACTTTCCTTAAACCAATTTAAAAAAGTATCAAGAGCTATCAACTATTTCCCTTCTATTGCTTAATATCCTTTTCAAACAAAAACCTGACCTCTAGTGACCAGAAAAGGTCAATAAACACCTTTTCTACCTATGACAAGAAAGTTCTGAAAGGAAAAAGAACTAATGGTACCATCACCTTACACTGTAGAAAAACACTACAGAAGTGTGTACATTATGAGAGATAGCTTTCCTTCCTCTTATCATTTTGTAACCTTTTCATAATACTTGTTCTTAGTTTTTTCTAGAAAATTTTACCTAACTCAGTTTAACCCTGAATTTTGAGTAGCACAAAGTTTTTCACACTGTAATTGGATGGATGGATCACATTAGTAAAAGAAGTAAACAAGCTCCTATTGATCACTTCATATATCTAAATGTATTTTCTTAGTCCTATAAGAACCTGAGATTCACCATAAGTTATTGAATCTTGGTGCGAGTGGATATCGAATACCTTTTTATCTATATCATTGATTCTATCAAAAAAGAGTCCATTTAATCATTGTAAAGATCACAAGATACTATAACTAGATTTTATAGTTGTAGTCACCTATTCCTGACTATTGAGTAGATTCCTTCTTCAGCTCTATCGAATAGGTAAAGATTCGAAACAAATCTCCATAGCAAAGTTGGGTTTCATAGCAGACATGATATAAGGGGATCAATTTTTATTTTGGGATGATATGTCTCACTTGAGCATGTTGGTTAGGGAAAATTTAGGAGGATCGATGAATCTTCTTTTTTTATATATGAATTAGATTGATTCAAGTAATTCTTTTTGACAACAAGCTATTCCGTGAATTGGAGCAGTTAGAATTTTACAACATGGAGATATTAAAAGTAGCTGAGGAACAGGCAGTATGCCTTCGACTAATGAAGCCCTCGAAGAGAAACCAGTTTATAAAATCAAAGTGGTAGTAATAACATAAAATTTTAATTCTTATAGACAATTCTAGAAGTGTTTTATTATAATTATTTCTTGTAATCTGCACTTTGCATTGATTTGAAATATTAATAAAACAAGGCTGAGTCACTGTTTCAAAAAAAAAAAAATTCTAGTTAACTCATAAGTAATAATATCAATTTATATTTTTATAATATGATATTATTAGAAGGCTTACTAAATTGGACATAAAGTTTAGAAAAAATTTCAAAAAAAGAGATAAGAAATAATAAAAAATTAATAGTTAAACTTAAAAGACAAAAAATTACTAAATATAAAAAATCATTAATATATTCAGAGGGTAGTTAAAAAGTTAGAAGAAAAAGTGAAAAATCTTGAAAAACATTTGATAAAATAAATCAATTGAAACTAGTTTTAAAAGAATCAAGTTGAAATCTTTAAAGAAAAAAAAAACAAATGAAAAAAGAAGAAAAAAAGGAAAAAAAAAAAAGTAATAAATAATTTAGTCAATTGATTTTGTAATTTTTTAAATTTTTTAATAAATTTTATAAAATTTATTAAAATTTCTAAATATTTATAAATTTTACTATTAAATTTATAACTTTTGTCAATTTTTTTGTTAAATTTTTTGTTATAATTAAAGATACATCTTTAAAAGAGGAGACAAGGACAAAAGTCAAATGTCACTCACTAGAAAAGTTTAAAATTTTTAAATTAATAACTATTAAAAAACTATACACAATTATTCTCCATTATCCAAATTATTAATTTATAGCATTTCTTGACTTATGTCTCTATTAAAGTAAAGAACTATAAATTTTGTTTCTCAAAAAGAAACATAAATAATCTATTGAATTTTATAGGCTAAATACTTTAGAAACCTATCATTAGTTATAATATCAATTTTTTTGCTACAATATCAAATTTTTTATCAAATTTTTTGTCACATTATACAAAAATTTTTTACTATAATATATAAATTTTTTTTTTATTTCAATATTATTGAATTTTATATTAAATTTTTTTGTTATAGTATATCAAAATTTTTTTATCAATTTTTTATCAATATTTTTAATGCAAGTGATAACAATTGAAAATAATTCATCTTGGGATTGCAACCAAAAACTCTTTCCCATTCAATACTTTTTCAAAAACAAAATTTCCTTATAAGGAAATTTTCATAAAAAGCAAACAACGAAGTGGAGTTTTATATAAACCATATTATGACAAACATTTCTGTAGAGATTAGTCTTTCCTATGGTACTATTTTCAAATACTCGGGACCAACTGAACAGTTATCTCAAGTCAATGAGCTCTTTACAAAATGAATAGGAAGGGTCTTCTCTGTTTGTTTCAGTAACTCTAAATAAACTGCCACCTCCACCCAGCAAGTAAGCACTGGCTCTTTTAAAAAGAAGAGAAAATGAAGATCACGAAAAAATCAGCTTCAAGGGGAAAAAAGCCAGGTTTACCTGTTCACAAACAACTAAAAGTTAAACAATTTTTGCCTTCAAAGATATGCAAGTATATAATCTGTGGAGAAGACTTCCCAGTCACTCAGCAAGAAAGAGACACTTCAATAGTATACACAAACTGGTAGTTATGGAAGTTGAGACATCAAAAACTTCAAAAAAAGAAGTGAAAGATTATCCATCTCACTACTGCAGACAATGCAACAAAGTTCATCCATGCTGATATTGATAATCTTAATACAGATTCAGTTATTGGTACAATCAGATCACTAGAACAAGATAAATCATGTGATTACCTATTCTATCCCAACAGTAAATCGACATCAGATAGCTCTTTTTTAGTAATAAACTACAATTCTGTTGACAACTCCTTTGATTTAGTTGTAAGGGGCTATGTTATGTGTGGAACCTTATCTACTAGTTAGAAAGATAATTCCCTTAGAGATTGAGCAAATAAGTGAATTCTTGATAATGAATTGTATTTCAAACACAAAAGTATCTTAAAAGATATTCTTATCTAGATAAAACTAATGCAAAAAAGTAAACCATATATTGGTCATATGTTTATCAATATACACTTGTTGAGGTTTTGCAAGTTTAGTGATCGGAAGATCTTGGTGGAAGAAGAAATTCACTGGCATTACACCAAAGTATCTAAAATCTTGGATATAGGTTAGAGTATACAACAGTTTGATAATCAAATTACTTTTAAAAATTGTTTTGGGAAAAATTAAGATAGTATCACATATTCTTCCTTATTGATTGTTACATATAATAATCACATGATTAGATAGTTTTGATTATACTAAAAATAGTCTAGCTATAGTTATATAATTAGCTTATGTAACAATACTACAATATGTAACATATTATTTGTATTAGTGTACGAGTTTTGTTGTTACTTGATATTATATAATATATTTAATAAAGAATATGGTCCATGACAACTCCAAATCATTACAAGAAAAATCAGTCACACTATCAGACAATATTACCACACTACACAAACAACAATTCAAACTACAAAATCACAGGACAAACCTGGAATGTCTTTACAACAAATGTCAAAGGTCTCAAATCGAATCTAGGAAAACTACTCCTTTGGACAGAATAGATCAATAAACACAAACCAAGTATTTTTGCACTCACAAAAACTAACCTTAGCAATACAGAAGGGAAATTCCTTCAATTTCACAACTACCAAATCACATGGAGCAACACAAATAATCAAATAAAATGGTTTGGAGTAGCACTGTTAATCGAAAAAAACCTAGTCAAATATATCTAAAAAAGCAAACATAGAAGAACAAAATCATTACAATAGACCTACTATTCAAATTCAAATGTAAACTCAGAATCATTACCATTTATCTCCCTGTCCAAGCACACCAGTCAAACCAAGAGTGTACCAAGAAAATTCTTAAACTCATCAATAAAGCAAAAGCCTCAAACAATCAAATAATAATATTAGGAGATTTCAACTCAGTTCCCAATTCCACTATAAACATGCCCAACTCAAAGTTCCCAAAGGCAAAGCAATACTTTCCAATGGAAAAGCTCATACAATGATTATTAAACAATCAATTCATAGATAACTTCCGAGAAATTAATCCATATAGCATTCAATATACATGAAGTAATATAGAAGATACAGTCAATAAAATCAATCAAATATGGATCTCTTCATTATTACTCTGGCTTCTCATGGAAGCACAACTACAAAAAAATCGACAAAAAAGTAATAGAAACTAACCACAATGCAACATACTGTAATATACAACATTGGAACACTGATTTCCAGAACCAAACAGATACAGATCATAACCCAATATCAAATATAACTGTCAGGATACATCCCAAATGAAATGAAAAGATTTCGGAGAACACATACAATCCAAACTTGAACAATCATGGGATGAACTTAACACCTCTTCAGATAAAGTGAATAAAAAATAAACCCTTTTAAGAGAAACTATTCTATAAAGCGCAACTCTTCACATAAAAAAATACAAGGAAAAAAAGAGATCATCAAAACTATCTAGCCCCTCTACTGATGCTCTATGCAAACTCTCAAAAATCCATATATTGGATAAACAATTTCTCAATAACAATCCACCATCAGACCACATCCTCAAGAAAAATTAAATCCATATTGAACAAACTAGCCAACAAATACTTTATCACTATAGATACTCCAAAGGAGCCCTCTTATCTGACAAACATTACAGAATAGATTAAATCCATCAAAAACACAAGAGATATATACAAAACAATTTTCAACAAACTGTGTAGAAACAGACAATCAAAAGCCATATCTGAATAACTACTAAAAAAACAATTATACTTTAACACCAACAAAAAACAGATAATCAGAAATCTACTAGATAACCCAAAAAGACACATTATATTAATTAGACAAGCTAATCACACATAAATCAGATGAAACAATCATCACAAATCTGGAAAAAATCAAAGAAGTAGTTAGAATATATTATCAAAACTGGACCAGTAAATACAACATCAAGACAATCCACTTTACAATATGGAAGGAAGAATACAAACTAATGCAACAGGTGAATAAGGAATGGTATATTAATGCAATCAACACCATCATAGCAGAAGAGATTCAAGAGATACTTAAGAAATGCTCTAACAAATCAGCATTAGGACTACTAGGAATCCTTTATATCGCATTGAAAAAACTTACTAAAGAAACAATCAACTATATCACAGACCTTTCAACAATATATTACAAATAGGCAAAGTATCAAACGAGTGGAGTCAAGGCAGCATATATCCCATCCCCAAATCAAAATCATGGGAAAACAATATCAATATAATATGACTGATCATTCTACTTGAAACAATACAAAAAATTTTCACAAAAATCATTAACAACAGACTAGCTAAAATTTTTACCACTCACCAAATCTTATCTGAACACAACTGGGCAGCCCTCCCAGGTTGTAATACACAAGAATCTATTCATATAATTAGAGCAATCCAGGATGATGCAAAACAATATGGTAACAAAGCATGGATCCTGAACCTAGACATGGTAAAAGCCTTCGACTCAGTAAATATTCAAAGACTCAAACTAGCACTTTAATGAATTAGATGCCAGACACTATCATCCAAATCATCATAAACATCTGCGACAACAGACAAAACCATGTTATTACACCATTCGAACCATCACCACAATACACAGTAGAAGATAGAATCGATCAAGGAGACACTATATAATCCCTACTTTGGAGAATCTTTTACGACCCACTTCTATCCTTGATCTCAAAAACACGAAAGGGATACATCCTCACAACAAAAAAATAGAAGGAACCTATAGCACCACCAACTATCTCAATCCAAAATATCTCATGCCTAGCATTTATGAATAATACTATTCTAATAGTAAGCAGTCAAAAAGATTACAAAAAATAAATGATATCTGCTTAAACTTTTTCACAATAAATGACATTCATATCAACACATCCAAATCAAATCTTTTAGTTCTCAACTCAGCATATAATCCAAACAATCAGATCCTAATCTATAAACAATCAATTAAAATGCTTCCACCAAATCAAGCAGCTAGAATTCTAGAAATATACCTGGAAGGCAAAGGATCAAAAGCATATCAATAACATCTGATAAAAAAAAAATACTAAAATATACCAATACGATCAAATGAAAAACAATAACAGACAAACAAATCAGATATTTACATAATCAAGTCTGGACACCAATGGTAACATACCTTCTATCAGACATGGTTCTCACAGAACCAAACTACAACAAAATTATGAGTATCTTAAATCCCATTTACAAATATAAACTTAATTTGACAAAAACAGCACCCAACACAATCTTATACAATTCACTGAAATATGATTTCTTCCATTTCTGGGATAGACAACTACTACTCTATACCAACAATTGGTACAAAAGAATAAACAAACAAGATATTATAAGAAAAATCATCAGCATGTGTCTATAGGAAGCACAAAACAGATGGCAATCAATCAAATCTATAACAAACACACAATTCACAAACCCATTCTTAACTCAAGGACACGACTTTATACATGATCTTCTCTTTCTTCTCAGACAACATGGATACATAGGAATAGTACAAAACCTTCAAATCTTCAAAGAAACAGACACAACTATCAAAGAAATAATAAAACCAACATGGTACAATAAATACAGAAAACAGCTCACAACAAACTATATCCTTTTCTTGAATCAAGTCATCAACTATACAGGATCCAGATTAGCAGCATGGGTAGAAATAATAATAGCAAACAAGAAACCAAATAAAAAAATATCCACTTGATTCAAAAAAATCCAACAAAATTAAAAAATCTTAACCTTGATCAAAAACAGACTAACATACACACAAATCACAAAAATTAATCACAGATTAGCAATAGAAACACCAAATCAAGAAATCAAATGGACTGCATTACAAGATACCAACACAAATGTCATCAGCAGAAAGTGTGCCATTTAATAGAACACAATCAAACTACAACATTACATTAGAGCCAATAACAGCTACTCCTCCTTAAATAAATATGACAGGTGTCTCTTAAATACCTCAGGAAAACAAGGAGAATGCATCTTCTATAAAGAAAAGAACAGCTTGATCAGTATCACAGTGCACAAAAGCAAAACTAGCTCAAGAAACTCACCTTCTAAAAAACTCTGTCAAAGAAGTAGAATATCACCTGACAGTATCAACAACATTCTTAAAGACAAATTCTTACACCTGAATCTTCCACTACCACCAACTATCCTTAACAATCAAATAACAATTAACAAAACTATTATCAAAAGATATCTCAAGACAACAGAACGAATGATCAAGAAACTGACAATAATATGTCACAAAATAGAAAAACTCCATGAAATCTCAGTCTTCACAGATGGATCTCTAGACTCAAATCAAAAAATGGGATTTGATTGGCACATTACTCAAAGACCAGACATTAGTTTTCAAGAAAAAATAAACAAGTTTTCATCCTTCACAAGAGCAGAACTCACTGTGATACTCACTTTTCTCATAACTGCACCTGTCAACTGCACTATCACCATTTGCAATGATAGTCAAGCAGCCCTAGGAGCAATAAATAAGGCACAAATAAATCCAGTCAACTTGAGAACACTTAAAAACAAGAATCTAATCAACTCTATAATCTATATTATAGAAAATCAAAAACTTTTTATCATCTAGAAAAAAATTAAAGCTCATAGCAATGACAAATATAACGATAGAGCAGATCTCCTAGCAAAAGATGCAACTCTACCAGGAAAAGCACTTGAGATAAAATATATATCAATTAGAAGCAACATAGTAAATTGGACACAAGAATGAAATGAACACATCCTAGACAATACAATCACAACATCCATCAAAAATCTAATCAGTATAAAATACATTCTCAATTAGAGAAACCTTGATTACAACCTCACAACAATTGACAGTATCTTCACATTAAACGACATCGCATAGGAGGCCTTACTCATCAACAGACTACCTTCAAAACTTACAACAGGTCCAACCAGTCGAGAGGACTACAATAGTAGATCTTTCAGATACAGACTCTGGAACCTAAAACTACCTATCAAGAACAAACTGTATAGAAGAGTGGCAAACATATATATGGACAATCAATACTTCAACTATCAACAAATAGAAACAAACACATACTACATGATATGCAAAGGTAATGGAGCAGACATCTATAAAGAATTATAGCAAATAATTAACAAAGAAGTCAATAGCAAATCAAATATATCTATAAAGCACAACCTCAATAGAAAACTCAATAAACAAGCAAAACTCTAGACAAATGAAGTCAAGAATTACATAGCAAGATGAGCCCTTACAATGGACTTAATAAAGACTATAAAAAAATACATACTGGCAGAACAACATAAAGAAACTATTAAAAACATCGTCAATAAATTCATTAATGTACAACAAGAAAAATAGAATCAAAGGTGTGATAACTTTATATAATAGAAAAAGAAACACAATATTACCGCAAAAGACAAAAGGTAATGGCAACCCATAATCATAAAAAAGAATACACACAAATCTTGCATTCCAGGTATCAATGCACTTATAGCACATGCTAGCCATCACTGGATTAACTGAAACATAATCTATTCTTTTACAATAAAATTTTTATAGGATAGATAGAGCCTTGGCAAATTAGTTAAGTATATACCAGTACCTGGTAATAAGCCATATGGTAGGAAAATTTCCTTAGTAAGTTTACTTAGGTAGATAGAGTGATAAATTTGTATAAAATAAATTTATATATACTCATCATAAAAATATCTAATAAACAAAGTGTAAGTCACCTATTTAAAAAAAAAACAAAATAATTCATCTATATTTTGATTATTAAATTTTATCAAATTCAATAATAATTCAAATAACATATTATAATTTCAACTAATGTAAAGAATCTATGGAATCTCTAGAAAAGTTTAATCAAGAAAATATAAAAAAAAAAGAAGAAAAAACCTATATAAAAATTATTAAAGAATGGATTTATTATAGAATTAAATAGTTTGATTTTTAATTATAAATAGAATTTAAAATAATCTATAATAATGATTTGTAAATAATGATTTTACTAATTTAAAAACTTATCTAAATTAGCAAATAAGCAAAATATTATTTTATAATAAATACTTAGTATATAATATATTATATTGATCCAAATTTAAATAATTCAAATAATTTATTTTTATAAATACAGTATATATATAAGTAATAATAATTTATTAAAAAAATAAAATAAGTTTATAAAAATAATTTCACATGATATTTAAAAGATTAATTATTTTTTCTTAATATTAGAACTAAAGAAATTACAAAAAAATTTTTTTTTTTTGATTTATTAATAAATAAAAATATTAAACAAATTATATTTTTTACAAAATATTATTGTTTTAAAAGTTAAAATAAATTGGTTCTTAAATGACTTTTTAAATATTATTCTTTTAAAATAATTAAAATATATTAATACAATAAAAAGTTAACTATTATATAATAATTTATATAATATTATAGACATGCCATAAATAAAAAAATTTGATAATATATTTTTATTTTATTTATTTATAAAAAAATCTATTTACTAAACTTTCTTTTTATAGACAATTCTTTTTTGATTTGGGGGTGCATTGTATGCCTACATAGTCACACGAAGCCTAAAATCGAGTTTGGAAAATGTGATGCGTTATTTATTGAAAAAAGCTATGTGCGTTCGCAGTCAGACTCATTAAATGGATAACACGTCGAATTGGATTTTTAAAAAATCGGATTATTACAAATACACTCCGTCTCGCAGAGACGGAATATCAAAGGAAGACGAAGATTACAAAAGATCCAAAGGAGTCCGATTTATTATAGATGTGTCTCAATACTTACAACTGTAATTTATTTATTTTTTTTTTTATTTAATAAAAATCTACTTTACATTTCCTACGTAAAAAAGTAGCAATCACCTTAACTACGAAATAATAATTTTTTAGTCCTCAGATAGCAATTGCAACTGCCGCTACCTTCTTGCATCGATTTTATATGCGAAAAAGCTTTAAAGAGTTTCATCATTATGTATGAGTTCATTAATTTCACGGATTGGTGACTTTGAAAGAATTTAACAAGCAAAATCTGTCTTATAGGATATCGGTGGAACTTGTGTATTCATGGCATGTAAGACAGAAGAAGTTTCTCGGAAGATGAGAGAAGTGGCAATAGCATGTGCAAAATCAGCCCGAAAGGATAAACATTTAAAAGATGAAAAGGTCATTTTACATAAACCAATTCCAAAAGTACAACCTGCTGATGAAATGAGAACTTTAATTCGTGTATTATTTAACAGGAATTTGATAAATGGCATCATACAATCACAAAAAGAGAACCGACCATAGCCGCTACCTTATGCTTTGATCTTAGCGTAGAACACCCATATAAGTCCTTGGTTGAGTTTTATAATGGATCGAAGAATGCAAAAGGTATCAAAATTAATGTCCCCCCCCTTTTTTTTTTTCAAACAGTACTTCACATATAAGTATGTTTCTGAACACAGGTTACAAGAATGAGGATCTCGGAAATCTGTTTGGTAATGCCTGGGCACTTATTAATGATAGGTAGAATTTCTGTGAAATATATATACATTCATACTTAAATTGTGTTATTCTTACTGATTTCATCTTGAATTAATAGCTTCCTTACAACAACCTCAATTTTTTACAAGCCCAATGTTATAGCAAGTGCGGTCATTTTTATTGCATCAAAGATATGCGGCGTTCAGTTGAATGTTGAGGAGAAGTGGTGGAAGAAAACAAAATCTAGTATATACGAAATTGCGGGTACTTAAGAGATCTATCTGTTTCTTGCGGAATACATTTTTTTCTTATACATATTATATTTACATATGTAGAGGCAGTGGATGATATACTGGAGATTTATAAACTATGCAAGCCTAAAGTCGTCAAAAAGAAAAAGGTATACCTAGACTCTGCTATCGTTTGTGAGAGTTTTTTCCTGTAACTTATATTTGTAAATAAATATAAGAACGGTGAAAATTCGGAAGAATCCGGAAATCCGTTAGATAATACGGAGATTGAAAATTCAGTAACAATCTCGCAGAATTCTGATGTCAGCATTTCGGAGACACAAACTCCGAGAATAGAAAGTCCTGATGCTAAAGTTGATGAATTTAATAAGAATGAGGCTCCTATAGGAGGCGATGACGAAGTAGAGGATGGACAAATCTCAGATGATGAAAAAGCAAACGGAATAGAAGATGTAGGACTGGAAGTTAACGGACACGCCAAGATGGACTGGGAGGCTAACAAAGACTTGCCAACAAGTTGATCATGGATTGTATTCGTAAAATTTGTCATGCCGTTAAATTCTTGTCTGACCTGAACAATATAAATATTAATGGTTTTGTTTTCATATTTAATATAAGTTTCAGGATAACAAAATAGATTTTGACCAATAAATAATGCATAATTCAATGTTCATGATTTAAAACAGATTGCTTACAATAGAAAAATTATTATAATAACTCTGTAAATATACATAGGTTCAATATACTTTTAGTGTACGGGTTTCGTTTAAATTTTAAATTAATGATTGCATTTCACTTTCTATAAGTTAATTTTATACAATTCTTGTCAAAATAAATGTTTATATGAAATAAAAGTCATAATTTCAATTTTCAATTGAGATTTCTGTTTGGCTTATGCAATATATTTTCATCTTTAATATATAATTAATAGATAAAAAGGATCTATCACTAATTTATTTTCAAAAACCAAACTTATTTTATTGTTACACTTATTATAATATATTGAAATTAATTTAATTAAAATTCTTTTCAATTAAATATTACAATCAAAAAATTGTTTCTATTAATTATTCGATTAATATTATTTATTAAATTAGTATAGAAAAATAAAAAATTTAATATTTTTCAAAAAATCAAAATCAAATTTGAAATATTTTTTTTTTTGATAATATTTTTTAATAATATATTTATTTAATTGAAATAATATTTTATTTCTATTATTAATATTATAACTTATTTTTTATTGATTAATAAATAAATAAAACCAATATTATAATAATTATTAATCAAAATTATATTAATTAATAAATTATTGAATTTGATTAAATTTACTAATAAAAATATTAATAAAATATTAATAAAAATATTAATAAAAATTTTTTGATTAATATTATTAAGTATATAAAATTTTAATAAAATTTTAACAAAAAATATATAAATTAATTCAAAATTAAATTCAATAATAAATTAATAAAAATTTGTATATTATAACAAAAAATTTATCAAAAAGTTTATATGCTATTGCATTAAATTTAACAAGAAAATTATATATTCTCACAACAAATTTAATAAAAATTTTATATACTGTATTAACAAATTTTAATAAAAAATTACAAATCTAATATAATTATTAAAATTATAGAAAAATTTATTTAAATATAACAATAAATTAATAAAAATTATTTTTACTAATTCTTTGATAATATATAATAAAGATATTTATAAAAAATTTTATATTATATATTAATTAAATCTTATTGTTTTTCTTAAAATAATTTGAAAATAACTTTAATAATTATTCTTATTTTTCTTTATTATTTATATTTTTTTTTTATATAAAAACTTAACTATTGATAACTAGAAAAAATTAAAAAATATTTTTTATATCTATAGCAAGAAAGTTTAAAATAAAATTAATAATATAATATTAAAAATTTTTCTTTTAAAACAAGTATATTATTATTATTTTTTTTTTTTAATTAGCTTATAATTATATTATAATAACAAATAATAATGAAAAACTCTTTCTATTGATTATTTTTTTTCTTAAAAATATTCTTTTTTGATAATTTTTTTTTTTAAAAAAAAGTCAATTTAAAAATTTTATACTATTCCAAATTAATAATCAAATAATAAATTATAATATTTAATTATATTTTAAGAGATCAATTTATCAAATAAAAAGTTTAAAAATTATATATTATTTCTTTAACTTTATTTTTGCAAAAGAAAAAAATAGATTAATAAACTAATTTATAGTAAGTTTAAAAGAATTTGTTATCAATTTTTTAAATTTCAAATCAAATTAATATCAATTTGTATCTTTTTAAATATTAAAAAGAACTTTATAATCAATAGTTTTTATTAATAAATTAGAAAAAACTTAAAATTTACAAGTTAAAAAAAAATTAAAAATAATAAATTATTTTAATTAACAAAACTATAAACTAAATATCAAAACAAATTATATAAATACAGTATATACGGTTGCTTCCAAAAGTTTGAGTCCACTTACTATGTTTTTATTATAAATTTCAACTTTGACAATTTTTA
>CAJVPT010004260.1:0-13770 GCA_910592055.1 Acaulospora colombiana
GACTTATGGGGCTATAATATAACTTAAAAAGAAAAACAAAAAAAAAATAATAATAATAAAAGAAATCTATTGGTTCATGCTACTACTGTTTACGGGACTAATTTCTATTCTGGAAAAACAAGACAAATTGACTATAATGAAAGGCACTCAGCCCAGGATCACTAAAGATGATCTCGGATGATGTTACATGAAGAGTCCAAAAATAGTAGACAAGATGGACTTCGGGTCCATAGTCACATAGAGTCATGTATACTTACACAGAATTGATGGGGGCAGGCGCGGATTCATTACATCAATAAATCAATACAATCAATAAAAAACTTCCTAAAAAACAAATATATTTCAATACCAACAAAAAACAAACAATTAAAAACCTTATGAACAATTCTACAAAATATATTACACTTGACAAAATTATCTCAAGTGATTTGGAAAAGAGAATCACTACATATTCAGAAAAGATCAAAACACTGATCAACACATATTTTAATTTTGGACAAGTAAATACAACATTATTAAAATTGAAGGCATAAGATAATAGAAGATATACATATCACCTATATACATAAAAGAAGAATAGTATATTAGTGTAATGGCATCCATAACAACAGGAGAAATACAAGATACTATTAAATATTGCTCTTCAAAATTAGTATTTGATTCTATAGGTATTTCATATATAGCACTTAAAAACTCTCAAGTGAAATACTAGCCTTTATTACAGATCTCTTTAAGGATATTCTCAAACAAGGAAAAGTCCTAAAGGAATGGAAAAAAAATATTTATTCAATTCTCAAGTTAAAACCCTGGAAAAATAATATTAATATTATAAGAGCAATTATACTACTTGAAATAACTAGAAAAGTCTTAACAAAAATCCTAACCATTAGACTAGTCAAAACTCTCCAATCATACTAAATTCTATCTACATACAATTGGTAGTGCTACTAAGATATAGTACACAAAAACCAATACATATTCTTCAAGCAATTCAAGATAATGCAAGATAAATCTATAAACAAGCTTGAATTCTAAGTCTGAACATGGCTAAAGCATTAAATTCCATAAATATCTCAAGGCTCAAAGAAATCCTCAAAAAAATTAAATGCCCAAACAAAATTATTCAAATAATTACAAACATTTGTGACAATTAATAAAATTATGTACTTATATCCTTCAGACCCTTATTCCAATATACAATAGAGAATGATATTGATCAAGGAGACATAATATTGTCTTTCTTATATAGAATCTTCTATAATCCACTCATTATACACATTTTCAAACAAATTAGCGGATACATATTAACAACGAAAAAATGGCGAGTTCCCACAATACCATCCAATATAAAAATACAAAACATCTTATGCATACTTTTATAGATGATACAATTCTATCCACAAAAAATAGCACTAACCTTCAAAAGATATGTGATATCTGCTCAGACTTCTATAGAATTAATGACATCAATATCAATATCACAAAATTAAATCTCATTGTACTAAATGCCAATCTAAACTTAAATAATACAGTTCTAATTCAAAATCAATCTATACATATGCTCAAACCAAATTAAGTAGCAAGAATCCTGAGTATCTATCTCAAAGACAGAGGAATCAAGGCCTTTTAACAATAACTAATCAAAGAAAAGGCAATTAAATATGCTAACACAGTCAAATGGAAAACAACAATTGATAAAAAAAATCAGATATTTTTACAATTAAGTCTGGATACTAATGATTATATACCTACTATCCTCACAAAATCCAACTTTGATAAAATAATAAGTATCTTTAACACAACCTATAAATACAGACTCTATTTAGTTAATTTGTTCAAACTTTATACTTTTTACCCAATGAAATATGGATCCTTTATCTCTGAAACAGGCATCTTCTATATATGCAAACAAGAGTCAACATACAGGACATAATAGGAAAGATCACAACTATGCACCTACAAGAACTCCAAAACAGATAGTGGTCTACCAAAACTATTACAAGTACCCACTTTACAAATACCTTCTTATTACAAGATCACAATTTTATATATAATTAAATCTATCTCCTTCAACTAAATGAATTCACAGGTATCAATTTCAATTTCCAGATAATAAAAAAGCCAGACACAACAATATATGAAGTTATAGACCTAGATTAATACAATAAGCATTATAAACAATTAGCAAATAATCAAATTCTCTTTATCAACCAAATCATCAACACACAGGATCATGTTTGACTACCTGGATGGAAATCACAACCCCAACAAAAATCTCAACAGAAAGAAATCAACATCATTTTAAGAATTACAACAAAACCCAGTAATTGCTAGGTTAATATAGAATAGATATAAATAATAATGCTATGAAACAAACCCATAGACTAGCCATAGAAATACCAAATCAGAAGATTAAATGAACTATCACAATACAAATAAATGAAAATATCATTTGCAGAAAAAAAGTTATCACTAATAATACAGTCAAATTATAACACTATACACATATTAACAATAACTTGTCTCTCTAAAAATATTAAAGATATATTTTAAACACAATTGGAAAACAAGAAGAATATATTTTTTTCAAGGAAAAAAATAGTTTTATCTGTATTTCAGTATATAAAAGGAGAACTAGCTCAAGAGGCACACCTAGTAACAACCTTTACCAATGTAACAAAATCTTATCCAATAGCTTAAATAAACTTTTTCTAGATAAACCAGTATATGACAAACTTTGACCACTTTCTACCATTAATAACAATTCTTTAAACACAACAAAAGACTTATTAAAAACTTTATAGATACAATAGCAAGTATACTCACTAAACTAGCTACCATCTAATAAGCAATTTATATACTCAAAAGCATTATAATATACACAGATAGCTCCTTGGATACAGATTATAGAATAGGTTTTAGTGGCATATTATTCAAACTCCAAGAATTATTTTCAAAGAGAAAATATACAACTTTTTTTTCTCTACAAAGCCAAACTAGCTGCTATCTCATCCTTCTTAACAACAGTCCTAGTAAACAGTAACATTACAATCTGCAGTGACAGTTAAGTAATACTAGATGCTATTTTAAAAGCTCAAGGAAATCTAACTGCCATTAAAATGTTTAAAAATAGTACTCTAATTAATATAATCAATCACATAATCAAACAACAAAGACTCAAAATAAAATAGATAAAAATCAAAGCACACAACAATGATCCAAATAATAACAAAACAGACATACTTGCCAAGGAAGCAACTATCATAGACAAAGCCTCAGAAATCATATTTACTCCTATCAAAGATAGCAATAGCTTATGGATCCAAGAATGAAATAAACAAGTTTTAGACAACATATTATCAGAAACTGTAAGAAACCTCATTAAAGCAAGGCATATCTTTAGTTGCAGAATACTAGACTATAATCTAATCTAACAATTAACTATATACTACAAAGCATAATATGAGTGGAATCAATAATACACAAACTTCCATCTTAAATAATAACTGATGCAACTAATAGACTTGATCACAATACCAGATTTTTCAGACTAGAATTATGGAACTTAGAACTTACAACTAAAGAAAAGCTCCACAAAAGGATAGTAACAACATACAAAGACAATCTTTGCATTAATTGTCAATATATCAAGATCAATATCCATGCCATGATATGTAAATGCAATGGTGTAAATATATTTAAAACACTTTTTCAAATAATCAATAAGGAAATTAGCAGTAGAAAATAACAAATCTCCAAAAAGTATTAAATAACAAACTAATAAAAATTGAAAGTAAATGGATCCCTGAGAAAAAAAGCTACATCACAAGGAAGGCATTAACAAAAGATTTTCTAAAGATAATAAAGAAATACACAATAACAAAAAATTAAAAAGAAATCATCAAAAATATTATTGATAGATTCCTGACCATCCTTCAGGACAAATGGCAACTGAGATGCCAGCTCTTTTCACAGTGAAAAATGAATCAAAACATAATCAAAAAAATAAAAAGAAATGGAAAATACTAGATAGAAGAACCACTATGCACAAATTATTTATCTCAGGAATCAATGAAATCATGAAAACTCTAGTCAATACTGGATCAACTGGAACACAATATACTTTTTCAAAACAAATTTTCGTGGGACAGGTAAAGCCTTGGCAGATTAGTTAAGTATATACCAATACTTGGCAATAAGCCA
Organism: Acaulospora colombiana; assembly: GCA_910592055.1. Taxonomy (NCBI): domain Eukaryota; kingdom Fungi; phylum Glomeromycota; class Glomeromycetes; order Diversisporales; family Acaulosporaceae; genus Acaulospora; species Acaulospora colombiana. The sequence continues at coordinate 4,204 of CAJVPT010004260.1, forward strand.
CATGGTAGAACTATTCTTAGTGAGGTTAATTAGATTGCTGAAGAGATAAATTTATATAAAATAAATTTGTACGTACTCACAAATAATATCTAATAAACAAGGTGTAAGCCATCTGTTAAAAAATTTTAAAAAACTATTCAGAATAATTATTTATTGTTAAAACTTTTGATTTATAATATTTTCTAAATTTTGTCTCTATTAAAATAAAGAGCTATAAATTTTATCTTTCTCACTATCATTTATTATTTTTATTATCAATTTATTTTTTTTTATTCATGAATCTAGCTATTGAATGCTGACATCTTTTTTTCAGTTTATTTTTCTATATTGCGAAAGATTCTTTCTCAATTGCAAAGACTGGTCATTCATTTTCATTAATAAACTGTTTTTGGGAGAGATTTTATTTAATGCTAGATAGCTTTAGAATATTATTCAAACAAACCTTAGTTTCTTTCTAAGTATCTCCTGGTATGCTTACAGTTATTGCACTTACCCTATATGTTCTTTTTTTACATACAAAATATGGATTTAATGTTAAAATTATTTGTCAATTTTTTAATAAATTATAAGTTATATTCTATTATATTTTGATCGTTTATTTTATTTCTAATTGTCTCTGATTCTATTTTCTCTTTTTTACAGATATATTTCATTGTTATTTCATTTTTTATTATTGATTTTTTTTTCTATTTACGTATATGGGCAGCTATGTTTAAAGCCACAATATCGTGACTAAACGCGTAGTTAGTGAGGATAGTAAGTTCAGCGCATTATTAAGTAAAGGTATACTCATTCATGTATTTAATCACAAACTATTCGTACGAGCATTAGGGAGGGTAATAGATATATATTTATAATAAGTGATATTAATACGAAATAAAGTGTCTTTCTGCCCTCACCAAATCGATTCGCCACTAGCCTTTTGGATTTTGTGTGGTTGTTTTTGAGTGTATCGAATACATATCTGCAGGTTACGCGAGTGGTGCTGAGGCAGCAGAAATATCATTAACCGAATCAAATCATTTATAAGTGAGGTATCGGGAATCTTATTTTATTGTCTATTGATTCCGTTGGATTAAAAGGATTTTATGCAAGTTTTTGCGTAATTAAAATTTGTTTGATTTAACACTCATTACATAAATAAAACAATCAATCATTATTTCGTGACTCATAATATGAGATTATTATACTTGTATATTTTCGTATTTAATTGATGGAATGAATTTTTTTATAATTATTGAAAAAGTTACAGGTATATCTAAAGTTTATCGTTCAATTTTGTGATCACAACAGTAACATACGTACATTTCGTACAACCTTTTAATTAAAAAATACGGGTGCAAAAAACATTTTTTAATATTACGATCATTCCCAAGCAGAATGAATTTGATCAACGATAAATTAAAAAATGATCTGAAAGAATTGAAAGAATTCGATTACGATGATTTTCAAGATCTATCTGTTATTTCAGATGTAACAAGTGAGATCAAATATGCTTACCTCAAACCTATCGAGAAACCAGTCGTCCTCAAAAATTTAAAAATATCCGATAAAGACGAATATTATAAGAAATTTTTCAGAGAGGTTGGTTACCATAAATTATATATTGTAAACTGAACTTGGACGTTAATACAATTTTATTTTGACAATAGATAGAAAACTTAAGGAAAACCCTAATTAATAAAAACGTAATGAGATTTTATGGGATTACTAAAGGTATATTTCCGTATTTATTATTATTATTATTATTAGACAACTATTTTTAAATTACTACTGCTTTGTATATTAATATAGAATTTTCTAGCGAATATTATTTCATGGTGCTTCAGTATTGTGGTGAGAAAACACTTGGGGAGCATTTGAAAATGGTTCCCAAAGGAAATTGGCCTTACAAATTGAGCATGGCTGCTGACATTGTCAATGGTTTGAAATATATTCATGCAGCAAATATTTTGCATCGTAATTTGGTTAGTAGTATGTTGACTTTAGTTCTATTCCTAATAAAAAAAACTGTTTTATTGTTGCAGTTTAATGAAACCAACTAGATTTATTAATTTATTTCTTCTGTATGCATATTAATTTAGACTTCAAAAAATATAATAAATTACAATGATAGATTAATTATTATAGATTTTAGCCTATCCATTTCTAACGTTCTAGCGGAATCCGAACCTACTTTGAAGATAACAGAAGAAAATTTTGCCTATGTGGATCCAAAATATCTTGATCCTACGCTTAATTATAAATACAGTCAACGTTCCGACATTTATAGCTTAGGAGTGTTATTATGGGAGATATCAAGTGGCAGACCTCCGTTCAATAATAAATCTGAATTCGACATGCAAGCCTTAATAAATAATCTTATAAATGGAGAAAGAGAGACACCTGTCGATTTAACTCCTGTAGATTATAAAGAGCTTTATTGTGGTTTATGGAATGATGATCCAGAAAAACGACTATCAATCGTAGAGATTATTAAGTGCATAAAAGAAGTTGATATCGAACATTTGTATAAACATTCAGATTGTATTCCAAAGATTTCCTTTAGGAACAGGTGTATTTTTGCATCAAAAAAGGATTCTTGTCTAGAAGTCATTAAAGGTTCACCTCGCAGCAAATATATTTTCTTCTCAGTCGGACAAATATCTTTGGGAAGGAGTAATTTAAGCGATATTGTCATAAAAGATCAAGAAATTGCCAAAGATCACGCAAATATTCAAAGTTCTGATGGAAAAGTTAAAATAATTGACTTGGGTTCTAGATCAGGAATTTATATTAATGGCGAGAGAATTAAACCCCACACTTCTCGCATTTTAAAAGGAACTGATGAAATTTTAATAGGGCGTAACGTATTTCGATATCTTCCTGCCGGAGAATATGAGAATCGTATAGATGATATAGAAATTTATAATAAGAAATACATGAACGAAATATTGGAAAATGAATTCAACAGCGTAAAAGAAAATAATCAATATTTAAGTTTGCTTTTTTTGATATCGATCACTTTAAACTTATAAACGAAGAAAGAAATAATAATCATGATACTGGCGATTACGTATTAAAAGAATTAGCCAGCCTAATACGGAATCTTATTCGTTCTGAAGATATTTTCGCACGATATGGTGATGAATTCATTATTCTTTTGAAAAATGCTAATATAAAATCGGCCGTTGAACTTTCTGAGAACATCCGAATCGCTGTTTAAACACATAAATTCGATTACAATGGGGCTAAATTATCGGTTACACTCAGTATTGGAATTTCCGAAGTAGATTCGTTGGTAAAAACTCCAGAAGACCTACGCAAGCGCGCAGATGACGCTTCAAAGAAATCTAAAAAGTCTGGCCGCAATAGAGTTATAGTGTGGGAGAATGGGCTAGATACATCAAGTATGTTAATATTGGATGTGATTTTAAGTTTAATGTTTACATGATAAATAAAATATCAAAATTTTCAAACGGCAGAATCCTACGATTATCAAGCATGCGCATTGATTGAAACTCTAGATATTCCTTCGAATTTACGCGACCTCAAAATTTTAATGGAAAATTATGAGGCGATTATCTCCTCAAAGATTTTGGTTATGGCTTTAAAGAAATTATCAGACGTATCACCGTTTGAAGAATTTTACGACGTAAACACAAGTACTCATATGGAATTGCACCTCAGAACTTATAATGCAGTTTTAGAGAGAATTTATTATTCAAAAATAAGAGTAACAATAAAGTTTCGGGACATGTATAATAGCTTGGTGAAATTCGCAGAAATTCATTATCGTTCGGCCAAGGGGGCACAGGAAGATTTAACTATAATCCACGTAATAAATATAGAAAATTAGAAAGCACTCAAATATATGCGTGCAATTATAGCATCAATTTTCTTCTTATTCATTTGAGAGATACCTTACATAATATGGAAAATGAGGAAATCCCCTCATTGCAATTTATCGGGCGGGCAAGATACCTTTTACTGAAAATGGTACGTGGAATTATAGCCCCAAGAGAAGTAAAATTATCTTTCTCCTATTCAATCTCCGATTGAATCTCTAATTGGTATATTAATTGGCGCGAATTGGTAACAATTGAAGATACCCTATTGAAATTAAAAAATGATGAGGACTTTCAATTATTATATAAAAAGGGAGAAATAATGTTATTGGAATTTATTTGGCAGCATGTATTTGATGAGAGATCCAAGTCATTAAAAGCGAGCCATAAAATTCTGGATGATAAGTTAGAATTTATTAAGATAATATCTGGAAAAGAGCCTATTTCCTCAATAAATTTATTATGGTTTGGAGTCCTTGACTTAGTGCAAACCATTATTGGCAGAACTTCACAGGAAATTAATCTGACCTTATGCTATTATATAGCCCTTGAATCTTTACAAAATTCTCAGGACAAGTTTGTATTATATAAAGCTTTAGAATTATTATCGAGATTGTCATATAAAAAACCGGATCTATTCTACGAAATAATCCAGACCGATATAGAACTTTGTAAAGGTCAATCATCCAATATGGATTCAAACCTTCAGATATTTATTAATGAAATTAATCAACGAATTCAACATGAAAATAATATTTACAATGTAGTAGCAAATCCGGTAAATATAAAAAGGGAAGGAAAATGTTACCTATAATATCTCAGGAAGAATCGGGATTATTAAATACTATCGCAGAAAATTTTACTTGTCCAATAACGAAAGATATCACTGGAGACTTAATTGTTCTAGGGTGTGGACATTCGATTAGTAGATTTGCTATTAATGAATGGGAGTCAATGCTGCAAATTGAAAATAAAAAATTAGAATGTCCATTATGTCGTATTCAAATAACTTATGGTGATATTTTAGATCTACCTCAAGAAGCAACTCTTAACGGTATTCGTAAGCGACTAGATACTGCTGGATACTTCGACACATCCTATGAATTAGATCATAAGCCATCAGAATCTACGCTTAAATTTAAGGATGAATTGTTTTTAAAATTCAATAAATCGCGTGCTTTCGGGATGCCAGGATCTTACAGAATTTCAAATAACCTTTTAAACAAAATTTTGCCAAAAATTTTTGATTATGCATATCGCAGAGCAGTTGCAGCCGAGGAAGATGAGAACTATTTGGAAGCTATTATGTGGTATACACGCGCGCTAGAAAAATATCCAAATAGCTATTCGATTAGATGCAAGAGAGCAAATAGTTCGAAAAAGCTCGAGTTATATTCAAAAGCACTTGATGATCTAAAAAATGCAATCAGTTTAAAACCAAAAGAGCTGCCTGCCTATATGTATAGGGGTCAAATCTACTATCATATCTCAAAATTTGATAAAGCACTAAACGATATCCAGGAGGCGCTACGTGAGAGCCTTCATTACCGTAGCAACAAATAAAAAAGAAAAGAAAAGGAATGCACCAAAAAAGTATCGCCTGTTCCCTTGATATAACAATTCATGTGACAAGGCTCGATAAATTTTCGGATAAAATATTTTGCTTTCTTTGATTTCCTAGGCAATATTATCTGGATAATTATTTTTGACAGCTATCAAAATACTAAACATAATTTTTTCGATCCCCATTTAATAATACGTACGTATATGATGCAATTATAGGATCCGAAAAATCACTGTCCGCCTTCGAAAATAATCATCCATTTGAATTACCTTTAATAACTAGACTAGCCAAGGATCTTTCCAAGTTAATTCTTAGACTGAAATTCTATTTATATTCGATTTAATGGATTTAATTGATATATATTTTGTTAAATAATTATAAACCATACGTATACTGTATATTCATGAATTACTAGAGCTAAATTAATAACCAACGCACTCATTTTTATTAATTTTAACTCTAAGGTCAACTTTAAACTCCATTTACAATTTAGATTACTATTTTTCCATTATAGATATTATTACTTGCAAATCAATTTTTTTTTTTTTAATGCTGGCTCAGCCTTGTTTTATTTGTATAATTGCTGCAAAATTACATAGGAAGGCTACCCTAGAACTTACTACCTGTTTTCTATCAAATAAAACTCAATAGAGGATTCCCTTTATGGAAGTATTCACCTTGCAACTTGTTGCCACCCCTTGTGAGGGGGCTAACCTGCCAAGGCTGGGCTAGTGCTAAAATAAATTTCAAATATAAAGGAGTTGTCTATAATGTTTGTGAGCCACTGGTTTATGAAATCATTAACCAGCCTGATGTATTGATCTTTTATGTATCTTTCCCTCAAGTTAAATGATGGATCTTCCTTTCTGAACTTGTATTTTGCTTGTATCTCTTTCTTTTTTGTGATGCCCATAATGACCTTCCACTTCTGAAATATTTCACATCTTTCTGTCCAGGTTTTGTATAGGAACTTGATTATATCAGTGCATATTTGAATGAGGCAGATATTTCTGTTCAGTTTATTTAGGATGGCAGTTTGGATAAGGAAAACTAGTTCATTGAAGAAGACACCTCTAATACTTGCTATTAAGTATTCTTTGTATTTCCAACTCATTTTGCTTGTAAATTTGCTTTCAAACTTTTTTCCCTCTTCTTGTGTTATGTAGCTTTTGATGTGGGTGGTTACAGTATTGATTAAAAATTCTTCAGTTTTGAATCTGAGATGATTGCAGTTGAATGGATGTGTACTAGTCTCTGATTCGTGGCATTTGGAGCATTTTTTGTCTTTATATACAGAGGAAATTCTAACATATAATTTGCTTTTGGTTGACAGTTCATTATTCTAGATGTTGAGGCAGAATTTTCTGAGTTTTTGGTCTTCATTTGATGTGATGGTTGCTCATTTTGGTTGGTTGTAATAGAGTAGTAGTTGTCTGTCTTACTTGCAAATCAATATACATAATAATATAAAGTTTTTATCAAAGTTTTATCAAAGTTTTGATCAAAATTGAAACTTATCTATTCTTATTTAATTTTCAACTATCTTTGTTATTTTTTTATTTATTGTTTTTTTTTCTGTAATATTACTTGACTTTTATTAATTTAATTTGAGTATTTGAAACTCTTTTAATTATATTCCTATATTAGATTTTTAAGTTCCTTTCTTTATTTCATTATTTTAAAATCTAAAATATTATATATATTTTTAAAGTAATTGCATTTTTTGAGTCAAATCATTAATCTAATAATTGATTTTTTATTGAATTTTTTTTTAATATTTGATATTTATATCTTTATAATTAATTTTTAATCTAAAAGTTCCATATAAATGCTTAAATTTCTTAATTTGTTTTTTTGAAGTGCTTATAGCCAGACTAAATCCTAGTTTAATTAAATAAAATATAAGTATATTTTTACTTGACCACACAATATATGTTATATTTATATCAAATCTAACAAATTTGTCATAATTAAAAATAATCTTTAAATCAGATCTTAGGAATAATATTTAGTTTTAGGATAGTCTTTAGATACATATCTTCTTAGTCTATTACTTTATTGCTAGCAGATTGTTATTATTTATATTTTACCAAGTTATTGGAATACAAAAAACTAAAAAAAAAAAATTTAAAAAAGAGAATATTTAAAAATGCATAAGTATAATAATAAATTAATTTATATAATAATTTTATATATATCTATAATAGATAGATTGTTTATAATGAACACAGGTTCTTATATAATTCATTAAGAACTGAACAATATTGTTTTATTATAATATTTTCTAGCAGCCATGTTTAATTAAAGAAATTTTGCTATTATATATCTTCTAATATTTAAAAAGTTAGATTCTATAACAAACTTTTTGATTTATAATTATAAGAAGGTAGCAAAGATAAATAAAATCCTTACCAATTGCAATGTACTTCAATATCTTTTAAAAATATATTCTTAATTATAATTAAAGGATTAAAACCTCCAAAAAAAAACTCTTTTCCGCAGATCCTTTTTTCTTAAAAATTTCCTTTTATGGTAATTCTGAAAAGAAAAGAAAAAGTGAACGGAGAGATGTCCACACAAAAAAAACTTCAAAACAGAACAGCCCAGTGGAGGCCCAACTACAATGAAAATACTCTGGCAAGAGGTATTACAAGCAAATTACGCAAAGAAACAAACCCAAAGCCCGCAAAAGAAATTACAAAAAATAGAATCCAAACTGAAACAATCAAGTCTTTCACGACTGCCAACACTCCCAATACAAGCACACAGACTGCAAACAGTGCTGCTATCACACCAAGCAACAATAAAACAGTACCCAATACACCAGAATCCTTAAACTGGAATGAAGAAGTCAAAGAGAACATCACCAACTTAACAAACAATGGAGAACAAATCCAAGCCTCATCCCCCACAAACTCAAATGCTAAGAACCAGGCTTTTGACTCAGATGTGGATATGGATGAAGAGAAACATGAAACACAGTCGGAAACATTCCAGGAGAGAAGAGAAAACCCCAAAGGCAAACAAAAAGAAAATAATCGGACAACAAGACCAAGACCGCGTTCCCACTTTGATAGAGAACAAAAATATGGAAGAAAAAGGGTCAAGATAGGTATTTTAGCATCAGAACTTTCCAGCAGAACGACAACTCAGAAAATAACTCACCTCATGAAGGCTCTTAACTCACCAGAAGGACTTCTTACCATCCGCAGCGAGGGAAACAATGATCAGGAACACATTATTGCTATTCTTAGTAATAAACAAGTAGCAATCAAGGCATGCAACATAATCTTGCCAGATACAAACAATCGACACATGGAGATCATGGAATACACAAACTCTATACTAAAAAAGAAAATGAGCATCAGAGTATAGGACATCCCCCTGAACACAAAGTTCATTGAAGTACAACAGTCCTTTGCTAAATATGGGGCAATCAGTAATGTCATAATATCAACCCAACAAATGTGGCAAACTGCAACCATCACATACGCAAATAAAGAAGACAAGGAAGCACTAATCAATAAATGGAGCATTCCCCTAAGAGCAGACTCTATCAGAGTGTTCGATGCACAATGGAACGTGGAACAAATGAAAGAATGTAGCCAAATTGCATTCAAGCTAATAAATCTCTCACCCAATACCACTGCCTTTGACTTTTGTCTCATCTGTGAACAAGTCAATGCGAAAACCTGTTACATTCCAAGAAGAATGTCATATCAAAGAAAACGATTTGCAGTTTTTAGTTTTATCAGCCAGAAAGACATGGAAGAAGCAACCAGACAGAATTATCAACTTGGTGAAATCATCATCACATGGCAACCAATAGAAACCAAATTATGCTCAATTTGTGACAGCCATGAACACCTAGTAGCCAGCTGTCCCATCAAAGAGAGACTCATGCATTGTAAACAATACAATAAAGAACAGGCAGGAAAATTTGTAAAATTATACAATAAGTTCAAACCAGCACACATCTCAACCATCAGAAACTAAACAAAAATATCTTCTACCATACAAAGGTGACCAGGTTCATATGCAGCAGCAGCACGACAAGGTCAACAGCAACACATAAACAGAAAGCAAGAAAGCAACCAACCAACACTTGCCAACATCCTTCAAATTCTGGAAGAAATCAAGCAGGAAATTGAAGAAATCAAAGAAAACATCATCGAC
>CAJVPT010004261.1:0-13770 GCA_910592055.1 Acaulospora colombiana
AGTATTCAAGAATATATATTTAAAATTTTATTTAATTTTATTTAGTATTTATAAAGTTATAAACAATTTTTATATTTTGGTTTTCAATGTTCTATACTATATATGATTTTAAGAATATTTGAGAAATACAACTAGAAAGCCATATACTTGTACTTTTCTATCAACTCAATAATAATAAGATCTTCAGTATTGCCACCATAATTAGACTAAAACAAAGTCAAATTAAATGTTAAGAGCCTAATAAAATTTTAGAAAATCTTATTAATTTTCAAAAGCTAATTAAAGAAAATTTGATAAATACAACACTAGTTTTAATGAAAAGTATACAAATCATCTTTCAAAGTTGGAGATGAAAGAAAATATTTGATTATTAGAGAGATATCTTGTCTATCAAATCAATATTACAAGATAATAAAGAATATGAAAAGACCATTTCATCACTATGCATGTATAATATTATATTTCTAGATCAGCTTATTAATACTACTATAATGATATTTAAAGAATGGAGAGCAATTCAAATTCTCTTTAGCAGATGCAAGGGACTAGTTTCTTCCTAGTAAAAATAGGTTTCTAAAAGAGGTAATAAAAACAAAAGTCAAATGTTTTTTATTAGAAAATATTAAAAATTTTAAATTAATAACTATTAAAAAACTACTCATGGTTGTTTTTTATTATTCAAATTATTAATTTATAGCATTTTCTAACTTTTGTTTCTATTAAAGTAAAGAACTATGAATTTTGTTCCTTAAAAAGGGACACAAGTAATCTATAAAATTTTATATACTAAATACTTTAGGAATCCATCATTATATCCTGATATAAAAAAGTTCATAAAAAGATAACAATAAATTAAGATCTCTTATGAAACTCTCTATACAGACTTGAATGGACAGTTTACAATATTCAGACAGAAGTATTCTCAATAAATCTAGATAGAAGAAAAACATACTGAGTAATTTATACTAATACTTTAACAGATACATTAGAAAAGACAATAACAAAGTCCATTTCATACCATATCAGCTAGTATATAATTCTGCTAGTAATTATATTCATCTTTAATCAAATAGAACAGTACAGTTAGTAGAAGTAGTTCATCACAAGTTTATAACTAAACAGACATAACAATCTAAGAAAAAGAAAATAATTCCTTTAATCAGGAAATACTACAGACTGGTAGATAAACACATATCATCAAATAGTGTTTCTACCAATCATCAGACCTATATAAGGAGAGATTCAAGTGAAAAATTAGGATATCACATTAATAGAATAAGCTATATAAATAGAAGAACATAAAGATAAACCTATACATATTCTGAGATATAACAGAAGAAATATGGTTAATCAACTTACTTTTTATACTGATGGCTTCTATAAAAAAGGGATGGCAAACTGTGAACTCAAAATAGGTTTTGATTTAATCTTAATAAAAGATAACAAAGTAGTTAAATAGTTCTTGGCAGAACCTTTTACTTGACGATTTGCAACCAAAGTTAAAATATTAGCTATTCTTATTGTACTATATATGGCCCCTTAAAATATAACTATCATAATTTATACTGATTGCAACATTGCAGTCAAAGTATAGAAATTCATTTGCTTACAAACAAAAATATTAATAAGAAGATGGACAAAAACTATCAACTAGTTACTATAGAATAAAATTAAAAACCTGGTGAAGAAGAAAAATCTCAATTTGGAAATATTAAAGATCAATATCTATAGAATCAACAAATTTAACAATTAAGTAGATTTGCTTGCTAAATAGGCTAGACAAGAGAATTTAATAACTTGGTATTAGCTATTAGAGCTAGAAAGAATTATTATAATAGTTATATGAAGAAAATATATAATAGAGATTAATATCAAAGATTTCAACAAAATGTTTAATAAAAAAGAATTGGACTAAACTTGACAACACAGAAAAGAACTCAGGATCTTTAGATCCAAAATAATAAAGTTATAGATTAACTAGTCTTTTGGAATTAGTTTAATTTAACCAATACTTTTGATATCTCTTTCAAGGTTAATAAAGACAAAAGCTTCCTAAATAATCTATAATAAACTTCTAGTTCTACAAATACTTAAGAAAAGAAAACCAGATATGCATACTATAACTACTTGTCCAGTATGTGAACTTCAAGAAAAAATATTAGAATATCTTTTTAAATACCCATCTATTGAGAAATCAGAAAAAACATATAGCAGACAGTAAGCAAAAAGATTTACAAATATATCTGCAAATAATTTAAATATAAAAAAGAAATCTAACCTGTAATAAATAACTGAACAGACAAATGGTTAAAAGAGATTCAGAAATCTAACAAGGGCCTTTTTAATACTATTTGTAAATATATGGGAGAAGATAAAATTATCTCTTTAAAGAAATAACTCAAAGAGCAACTCAAGATTCCAACTATATAGAGTATAGTTAGTAAGTTCTGTTATAGAATATGAGTAAACTTCAAAAGGAGATCTGAAAAAATCACCATATCAAAGTTATAAAATAAAAAAAGAAACAAAAGATTATCAAAAAAGATAAAAAAAATAAAAGATATAAGCATAGACTTAATATATAAACTAGACAGGATCAAGAAGTAATACTATTATCTTTGGAAGATATAAATCTGGAAGATATTAAAGAAAAAAAAGAAAAGAAGTAAGTATACAGTGATTATTAAGGATTGGATTTGTTATAGAATCAAATAGTTTGATTTTTAACTACAAACAAAACTTAGAATAATCTACAGTAATAACTTGTAGACAATGATTTTATTAATTAGAGGAGTTATTTAAATTAGTAAAGAAGCAAAATATCGTTTCCTAAGTTATATTTGAAAAATTTGTTTTTTAATAATAAGTGAATTAGTATATGAAAATCATAATAATTTGTAAATATATAGCATATATACAATAAAACATATCATACAAATCTAACTTCAAATTAAAAAAAAAAATTTTTTTTATCAAAAATTATAAATAATTTTAATTTGTATATAATAAAAGTAATAGCCTAATTAGTTATAATAATATTGATATTGAAAATACTAATATAAACAATTTATTAGAATCAGTTTCAATTATCTCAACAATTTCTAAGAATATTTTATAAAAAATTCAAGTTTTAAAAATACAAAAAGATTATTTATAAATATATATTTTCTAAATATGTGATCTCAAATATACCAAAAAAAAATAGAAAAATATGATTTATCTTAACTAGATGACAACAAATATGATACTCAAAGGAATTACAATTTCTTTTGATAATAAAAAATATATTTAAACCATTTTTTAGATCTAAATGAGACCTATATAACCTGAAAATATAGCAAATTTGTTCACACCAATTTCAATTTTTTGGATTATATAATTGTAACTACTTACTTAAGAGAAATATGACCTGTTAATGATAAAGAATTTGATTGTAGTAAAGAGGATTTTGATAGAAACAATTTTTATATAATTAAATGGGAAATTAAATTTGAAATGACAGGTAATTTTCAAATATTACAAATTATTATAAATTTATGTTATTAACAAATTAAAATTGCTACAATTTTTACTAGAAATATACTTTTTATTGTTGATTGAAAAATTAATTACATAGTATTATATTGTTGTCAATAGAAGATATAACTTGTTAATTGTTTCAAAATTTAATCAAAAAAATAATATTACTTATAAAAAAATAGAGAGAAAGTAAAGAAGAAGAATATTATATAGATTATTGATATAATTAATTATTAATAGATTAACATGCTTTATAAGTACTTAAAACATCAATAATAAAAAATAAAGAAAAAATAATACAGAAAATCAAGATATTTTAAAAGATTTTTTTTAAACTCTTAACTTGCCTATTTTATTTATTGTATGCAAGATATAATATTTATATGAAATAGATGTATGCATTATATTTATATTGATTTATAAAGAGATTATATAAATTATTTTTAATGTTGAATTAAACAATAAAACTAATTGGTAATAGACATCTATACAATTAGTAGCGAGACTCAATTTTCATATTCCTTGTGATTTGTTATATTTGATTAAAGGGAGAATGGTTAGTAGTAATCACAACAGATCAAATCAGATCAGATTTTAACTAGATTCGATTTGATCCAGTTTTTATAAATACGAATTAGATATGAATCTGATTCATTTTAAATTGATCTAATCTGATTTAAAATTATAACAATTTGATCCAATTCAATTCAAATTCTAATTTGATTTGATTTAATTTGATCTGATTCCAAATCCAAATCCAAATCTGATTTGGATTAGATGCAAAAATAATTTGAAACTGATTTGATATATTTTGAATCTATTTTAAAGCATGTTCAACTATAACTGCTTTAATTTAACTAAATTATATTAAATATGTTTAAATTAACCTGGTTTTATTTTAATAAAAAAATTTTAACTAGTATATTTTCTTTCAGAAATATTTTTTGACTGTATCTCAATTTTATCATTACTATCTTTGTTATTAACATTATCACCATTCACCTGTTCTTTTCCTTTTTTCAATTTTTCTAAATAGAATTGATAAGAATTAGTAACATAAGCTGAACTTGAATTTTGTTAAATTGAACGTACTTATATTATCCTCACTATATTCACTATCATTATTATTGCTACCTGTTTGTCCTTTTTCCTTTCTCAATTCATCTATTTTAGCAAATAAAATTAACAAAGTAACATACGTCAAACTCAAATTGTACTAAATTAAATGTACCTATATTGACTTCGCTATATTTATTATCACTGTTTCTACTCACCCACACTTTCACTTTTCTTGATTTACCTATTTTATCAAATAGAATTAACTAAATAATATAAGTTAGACTTAGATTATATTAAATTGAACATACCTATATTGTCTTCTTATATTTATCATTATCACTGTTACTATTTACCTACTCTTTCACTTTTATTGATTCACCTATTTTAGCAAATATAATTAGCTAAGTAATATAAGTTGAACTCAGATTGTATAAAATTGAATATACCTATATTGTCCTCGCTATATTCATTATCATTACTGTTACTAGTCACCTACCCTTTTTCTTTTCTCGATTTGTCTATTTTGCTACTTATTCACTTTTTGATTTGCCTATTTAGCTATTCAATTGCTTTTTCGATTCATCTATTTTAATGTATATAATTAATGAAAAAACAAATGCTGATCTTAGATTGTGTTAAATATATATATGCACATAAATGTATCTAGTTAAATAGACTCCATTGATTCAGTCCTACATGTTAAATCTAAAAATTTGATTTATTAGTATAACTTTTAAAAAAATTATTAATATATGATTTTTTTTTTTTTTTTACTGATATGTTGGATTGACTGTATCAATTTATTTGTGCTTGAGCCAACTTCCATTATAAGAATTACAAATAAAATTAGTTCATACCATGTTCGATTGATAATTACAAACTAAAAAAAAAAATACATATCCAAAAATTCTTTATATTTCACTTTCAGATTTTCATTATCTATGCTTATATTGTCACTCATCTCAAGAATGATGTCTAGCTTTTTTGAAATTTCTTCCTCCCTAAAATCTGTAACAAATGTGAATTGTTTTCGAGCACCATTGGTGTACATAACTTCTATCCCATTATCAATAAATTTGATTTTATAAATATGCTGATCAAAATTATAAAGAGAAGTAAGGTATAATGATCATATCAAATCATTATCAGCTAAAAAAAATTAGAGTTATTTATTATTAAATTTAAATATTCAGCAAAAATTGAACTCGGCATATACAAAAGAAAAATAAATATTTAACCATAATTAAGTAACAATAGAAAGTAAGAAATAGGAGTAAGAGATAAAGAGTTAAAAGAAAAAAAAAAAAAAAAAGCCATATCTATAAATGCTATAATTATGTATTATATATAATTGCTGTTTACTCATTGTATCAATTACATATTATATCATATCAGTTTGATTTTAATTTTTTAAATAGTTCTATTTAAATGAAATTAAATAATTATATAGCAATTTATATGGATTGGTATATATCTGATTTGAATTATATCGAGTTTAATCCAAATCTGATTTAAAGCTGATTTGATTCTGATAATTTTACAAATTTAAAATTCAATTCGATCCAAATTTGATCAGATTAAAAATTTTGAAATTTGATCTGATCCGATTTATATCTGATTTACGCATCAATTAAATTCAAATCAAAATTGTGAACACTAATACCAGTACTTGGCAATAAGCCAAACAGTAGAATTATCCTTAGTGAATTTAATTAGATAGTTAAATAGATAAATTTATATAAAATAAATTTATACAGTATATACTTGTAAACAATATTTAATAAATAATATATATGGGTCTATAGCATAGAGTTAATATTTTCAGGTCATAATCATAAAGTTCAAAGTTCAATATTACATAAAGGTCAAGTAAAAAATTATGTATTAAGTTATACAAAGATTTTATATTTCTTATTATAATGATAAAGTATCCCAATAAGGCAATAATTGAATCTATTCACTTATTATATCCATAGTAAAAATGAATAAATCAATATAAGGTTTTATATAAGGCTAGTATAAGTGACATAAGTTCTCAATGTATAACCAATTTTCAAGTACTCTAACAGAAAGTAACAAGGATTCTATTCATTTTTAACAACTATAATAAGACAAAACTCAATATAAGTTTTTAAATATGACTTAAATAAGCAGTTTGACATTTTGACTATAAACTAATTGCCCACTCCTAAGATCAAAAAAGAAAGATCTGATTACTCATAAAAATAATTAGACATATCCATAACAAGACAAGAATATAGTCAGTATAATTTCAAAAAAAACAAAACAAGCTTCAAAAAAAAGATAAAAACTGAGTGGTATTATATTCTTGATAGAAGAATAAGCCTCAATAAAAATAGCAAGACAAGTGTTAAACATATAACAGTTCACCAAGAAAATCTTTAAAGTGTTAATGGAGCTAAAATAAGATTTCATATGAAAGACCCCTAATATCATTAATACTACATATCTTAGGCAAGTTCTTGACACATTAGTTACCCTAATAGGAAATAGTAACAAGTCATTCAGTAGGCCATGGTCTTAGAAAGTGACATTTCAGAAAAATACAGGTATTAATATAGTGGGATCACTTTATTAGATTGATTGTATAAAGCCCTGATCTTCTAGCTTAATTAAAATTAAGAGACAATCCTATACTAGATGGTTATATAGTTATTCTATCCTGATTGGATAAGATGTAAATAGATGTCTCTTGTATTATTGTTGATCTGTAAATCCTTCATCCCGGTTGTCCCTAGGATTCATCTTGATTATAATAAAGTTTCTGAACTGGCTCAAGAATGAGCTAGCATTTAAAAAAATAATAATATCTAATAAACAAGTTGCAAACCATCTATTTAAATAAAATAATTATAAATAAATAATAAATTTAACTATTTATTGATAAAATTTATATTTTACTGAGTAGATTTTTAAGTGTTTGATAAAAATTAATAAAATTTAATATGCAAGTAAATAAAAACATATTAACAAGATTAATTAATAGCATAGTATCTAAACATTAGTTTTAAAAATAAGTCATAAATTATGATTAAACTCAAAAATTAAAAAAAAAATTTCGTATAAATTTAAAATTTAAAGCTTAAACATTAACAATAAAATCCTAACGTAATGCTAACTTTACTTAATACGCAAAAGTGATATATTATAAATAAAAAGTTTATTATGCAACAACTTTTTATGTTTAAAAAAAGTTTCGGATTTTTCGAAATCCCCTATCGAGTAAACCAGGACCCGGAAAATTTTTGATGATCGCAACTATTTTCAATCAACGCATTTTATCGAGAATTGACCGTATTGCTCGTTACACAAACGTTCCCGGCCCAGAATTCCCGAAATTATTTGGAACCGAGAGTAAAATACGTAGTACGTATTGTGATTTGATGCGAATGGGTATTTAAATCAAAATTCAGGTATGTATACTTTACATGACAGCCCAACCCTTTCAAAAATTCCTCGTTTTATTTAGTCACTCGTTTTATAAATTTAATGATTTACGTAACACAGAATGTTTACGTTCAGAAAACTGCGTACATACAGTATTTCAGCACGTTCTAACAGAAAATTTATTATTTACATATAATGTAATAACGTCCTT
Organism: Acaulospora colombiana; assembly: GCA_910592055.1. NCBI lineage: Eukaryota > Fungi > Glomeromycota > Glomeromycetes > Diversisporales > Acaulosporaceae > Acaulospora > Acaulospora colombiana. The sequence goes on from CAJVPT010004261.1 coordinate 8,198, forward strand.
TGTTTGTAAGTATAACAAAAATTAGTAGCATAAATACATGGCCATAAACCAACCCAATTCCGCACGCAATGAAGTACCCGAACATAAAAACCCACGTTTTTATCGATCAATGAAAGTATAGCTTTATTTTTACATAGGCTGATGTTTGATTTTATATTAATAATAGCTTTCGAACATACTGTAAATAAAAATATTTTACATAATATACCCTAAACTTTATGAATTGAAGTAATTTTAAATTTTACAAAGAATCCTTTTATTCGGAGATTAAGCTATAGGTGTAATAGGCCGATTGCCGGTGGCGAATTTATAAACAGAGCCTTCTTTTCTTTTTTAGAACATTCAAAGCAACAACAATAGTAATAGGTAAAAATAAAATTAATTAAAAAATAAAATTAAAAAACAAAAATAAAATTCTTTAAACATTGTGCATCGCTTTTCTTTGATATTAATAACAATCAACATAATATCTTGATAATGTGGTTTCTTTAAAAAGGATAAGTGAAAGAATGATTGTTCTTCGTTCTTGTTTTAGACGCTAAATATCAAATCATGACCGTAGAATTCTATTCAGAAAATTATATTCATTCTTGCATTCATTCCCTTTTTTCCCTTTCATATTTTCGGAGCTTTGATATTGCGAAAATTTTACATTTCCCGAGAAATTATATAAATATCTCACTCAATCTCTCCTTGATCCACTCGGGGTGCGTTCGTTTATAAAATATGAACTATATTTTTCGAAATCAATTTTCACCCTCTCGTTCACGAAGAACTTCGAAATTTCAAAAAGATTCCAAAAAAATGGATCTTAATTTTTCTCCGGTATATGTTCAAATGCCGAAAGCATCAGAAATAGACATCAACTGTTTCATTACTGAATCAGGAGAGAGGGCCGGTAAGAAAAGTCCGAATCGATTTCTCGTATATCGTCGCGTATTCACGAAGGAGCTTTTGCGTCTTAACCATAAGCTAAAAATGAGTGACGTTTCGAGAATGGCAGGCATTCAGTGGCACAACGAAAATGCAAAGGTTCGCGAAGAGTACGGACAAATTGCTACGATAATTGAAACAAGACTCAAAGAACTTGAGAATAGAATGCCAAAAGCTTCTTATCGTGAATTTATACACTACAACCCGTCGGAACTTCCTCGAAATTCGGAGGAACCGCAGCAATTTGCCATAAATGAGGAGTTATCGAGAATGTTTTATTTATATTATTCAAAGAATACTCTCGAGGAGTACTTTGAAAATTACGAGACTTGTGAAAATTAAATTCCAACAGATATTAATTGAATATAATACGTATATTCATCGAGTTCAACAGAAAATAGATCATGATATGACGACTTAGAAGAACGCAAGACGTCAACATTAAGATAGTGGAAACTAAGGATACTTAGTTCTAAAAATAAGTTATGTGATATTTTAAGCATAAGTTTCATTCCTATGAATTATTTTCAAATATCGGAAAGTCTGTATTTGATAAATTACAAGTAAAATTATATAAGTTACTGTCCACACTGTACCATCGATCATTTTTGCATGCTGCAGTATTTACTGTATTAACAGCCTACAAATTCGGAGTACGTATGATACATCGTGTAGCAGTAATCACTGACATTAGATAAGTACACTACCAATACGTATGTTTAAGAAAATTATATGAACGTTATTTGAGTAAAATTCCCAAAAAACTCTACCTATAAATTATTTTTATTTAAATAAATGGTTTATAAATATGAACATATACTGTATAGTTATATTGAAATATAATATATAAAACTTTTATACTGGACCCTTTTTCTTTTTTTTACATTATCAGGAAACAATAACTAATAAATATCGCTGCGCGTAATCTTAACTTCAATAACTCGAAATATAATTTTGGCATATTTTATTCCCCTATTTTATTATAGAATATATTTATATGTATGTATTGTTACTAGGATATACGTACTGTACCTTTCTTAGAGACTTATGCACAAATGATGTGACCATAAAACTTTGTTTCTTCACGGTTGGCTTGGATTTTGATTTTTTAATGCAGTATGTGTCCTCTGAAAATACCAATTTTTTAATTTAGTTCCGTAGTAGAGTATTTTTTTTTTTTTCACTTGTGAAAATATTTTATATTATCATCGACGGAAAAGATGAATACGTAGCAAGGAATCGTAAAAAGGAAGAAAGAAAGAAAATAAAAAAGGAAAAAGTAAATAGTAAAAAAGGAAAAGATATCATGTTAAAATCGAGGCGTTACTTTCTGTGTCACTGCACACATGCGTAATGCTTTTTTTGTTATTTTAGGATCTCCTTTTGCGAAAAGAAAAAAAAAACTCCACGACGTTTTAGTAAAAGCCACGTACGTATATACAGTACGTACATAATTATTTGATAAAACACGATGCATATTTCAGTGCTCTCGTTCCGGGAAAATATGCAGTTAATCACTGTCGGCAATTGTTCCGGGAAAATATATAGTTAATCGCTGTCGGTAATTATACATGCTGCGTAATTTTTAAATTATTACGCGCACTTTGTGGAAGAAAGTTATCGGGTAACTTGTTAGCTAGATATGGATCACATTATCGAATTTTGACTATCAAATACATAATTTCGATTTATCTTCTCCAATATACTGTACGTTTCGTTCAATTTAATCAAATTTCTCTGACTTGCTTAAACTGAGTGTACGTATCTCAATCCGTTTCTCCCTGTTGACACTTCCAACATAAGTACCTACTCCTTTACAAGTCTAATCCATCTTAGGATATGTGATATTCAAAATATAAAGTATAACATGAAAGCGGCACCAAAAGCGCACGCGTTTCTTCATTATTAAAAACAGAAAGACATCAAACTGAAGGTGCCTCATCTTATTAAGAGGATAGGTGTTTAATATTAATAAAATTTCGCGTAATATTCTACCTTCATTAATTCAACGGTTTGTAAGAACCACAAATACCAATTGGTATAACACAAAACTCGAATAGAAAGTGTGATTATTTCTAAGTTGATATTATATTGGTAATGAGCTCAATTTCAATGAATATAAATTAAAATTCTTGTATTCTTGTTTTCTTATTTCGTACAGTTATTTTTATCTCTGTTTCTTTATATTCCTTTATCTTTTTCTGTGACTAATCTTGTTTACACCAGTGTGAAAAGGCTATTAATAATATGCTGTGCTTACATATATGCGCATTACGTATTACGATTGGTAAAATTGGCGCAGAATATTCGGCTCTTGTTATTTGAGATAAACTATTATAACTGTGAATATTTTTAGTTCTCATTTTTTTTTTTTTCTTTCTTTCTTTCTTTCTTTCTTTTCTTTTATTATAAATGATCATTAGATACTATGAGCTATCCGTCCACAAAAATAAATCAACCTTTTATAACTTCAACAAATAATCTAATCGTTTTTTATTGGATAACAATACATAAATTTAATTTTCAGTGACACGAACTTTTCGGCTAATAGATAATGTTAGGCATGATAACTTCCAGAAACCGAATCTAACCTAATTATTTTATCAATTCCTTTTTTCATTTTTCACTTTCTTAGCCTTTTAAATATAAAAGGTACACAAGCACTGGTACAGTATTTGAATAAGTTTTATATGCATAAGCCAAAAATCTCTCTTCAGCATTCTACAAAATATAGAAAATACTTTGTGATTCAGTCGTAAAATTGATCTCGCAACACCGAGAAATTAAATATTATATAAGATGCAAAATAGAATGCGTAGAAATCAATTACTCGGAAGTAAAATCGGAATGAGAACCCAAAACAGGTTCTTCGTATACCGGCACACATTCACAACGGAGGTCTCAATACTTGCCATAAGTTAGATATAGCTAACGCGTTAAAAATGTAAGGGGGATAGGTTTCGTGAAGAGTACAGATGAGTTTCATCAATAATCGAAAAAAGAATTGAAGTGCGTAAACAGAAAACTACCGAAATATTTTTACAGGAAATTCATTCTGTATATCCCGCGGAACTTTTTCCTCTTTCAGAGTTTATATAATTTATGCTTTATTTTTCCTTAATTTAGGTTATTCATGCTTCACTGCGATAATGGGACCCACCGTTTATAATTCTCTCAGCTTTCTCTTTCGAGCTCATTTCTTTTTTTCGCTTTCAATTTTTCTGCCAGTCACGATCCTGATAACATGCAGTTTTATAAAAATGCAGAAACTTTATTTATTACTCAACTTACGTTCGCACTCTGTATTTTTTTTTCGATTATCGACGCCACATTCTTGCACTCTTTCATGCCCTCAATGGGCATTGCCATCTTTCTATTTTTGGCATAATGATCACATCTAACTTATGGTCAATCCTCAAGGCTTTCTTCATAGATATCCGTTTGGAATTGCGACTTTCTTCATAAATATTCGTTTGTGATTGCCAACTTTCTTCTCCGAACGATTATAAATCATTTAATAACTATATCGGTTATTATCTATACGTATTGAATATACTGTAAATAGACTAATATCAAATCATTATTTTGTTTGTTAATATCTATAACTTTTTTTTTTGTTTCAAGGTCTTGCGCGAGTAATTTGAAGGAGTTTGATCATAAAACTTTACTCCATAATTTTATTCTCTAAATAAATCAAGAAACTAAGGCGAATTTCTCGGATCCTATTTTTTGTTTTAATTCTCTAGCTGACTTACGTTTAGGATAAAATTTATTTAAATAAAATCCAATTTGGGCAACTGGGATGAATACATTTTTATGCTATTTAAATAATTACAGACCGCAGAATAGCTACAATGGCCAACCTGCCCAAAGGCCTCATATAACCATAATAGAAAAAGAACATTATCGTCTTGTGAAAATTTCTCTTTAAATAGACAAATCCCATGGGTATCTTTGACAAAGAACAAATCTAAGCTACTTTAATTAACCTATTACATAAAAAACTTCAGAAATTTTCTAAATATAACTATAAAAGCCACATCACTAGATGACTAGTTGCTATTATAAATCAAAATAAAATTAACCAAAGAAAGTTTTATCCCAGATAAACAAATAAAAAAAAAATTATAATAAATAAAATAATTTTTTTAAAAATTTAAAATATTAATCTTTTAATATTGCATTTTTGTAATAGGTTTATTTCTTTAAAATTATACTTTTAAAATTCAAAATATAAAATGCTTAATTTTTTTTTTGTTGTTTTGATATAATAAATATTGAAAAAAACTATAAAACATTTCACAAAACTTTTTGATCACATTCTGGCAAAAGAAAAAGTTCTCAAAAATGGAAATAAGATAATTTATATACTATAACTCAGATTAAAAAATGGAATCAACATATTAATATCATCTTTTCTATTACTCTTATTGAGTCAATCAATAAAAAATTCTATCAAATATATTACTATAATTATGGCTTAAATACTTTAAAAGATTTTTTCTTTTATTAAATTTTTTATTTGAATAATTTTGATATGTTGTTATAATAAATAATATTATAATTAATAGATAAAATAAAAATATTAAAACTTTATAAATTATACTAATAGTATGGTACCATAATAAACTCTTTCTGCT
>CAJVPT010004262.1:0-13770 GCA_910592055.1 Acaulospora colombiana
TGGTTTTTCCAAGAAAATTGCCAAAAAAGGAAATTTTTTAGGAAATTTAGGATCAGCGGAAAGAGTTTTTTTTTTTACCTGTAGTCAGAACCAAACATTATTATATATTTATAAGATATTATATTATATTATATATATTTTTTTGAATATCTATAGTTAGTCTAGATTGTTAATTTATTAATTAATTGAAAATATAAGTACATTTTTATTTGAGACATATAATATATACTATAGCTAAACTATTATTCTAATCTAACTAACTTTTATAAGCATAAAAGTCTCTAAGTTTGACCTTGAAAATAATATTTTATTCCACAGTGTCTTTGGATAAAAACTCTTCTAGTCTACTGTATTATTGCCAGCAAGTTGTTACTATTGTATATCTAATTAAGCTACTGAAATACAAAAAACTATAAAAAGATAGATTGAATAAAAAGAGGAAGAGGAATATTTAAAAATAACTAAATAGATAACAAGAAAATGAAAAGGTAAAAATTGAAAAAAAAAGATTTCTAGCTTTTTTCAAAGACTTGTTTCTCAAGATCACTTTTCAATAAGAAATATTTGATTGGAATATTCTTTCTTTTCCTGATTATCTGAGAAACTTATCTATTTTTTATCTTGATTTTTTTCTTATGTACTATCTGAGAAGACTTATTGCCTAATGTGAATCTTTACTTCCAGGACAACTTGATTTCAACCTTCTTTGGGCAGTGATTTTTTATCCACCTACTATAGAAAGATGACTTATGATAGATTCCAGGTTCTTATATGACCTACTAGAAACTAGATCATATTGTTTTAATATAATATCTTTCAGCAGTCATACCTAGTTAAAAAATTTTTACTGGTATATATCTTCTATTATTCAAAAGGCCAGATTCCTCAATAATCCTTTTATCTTATAATAGTGAAAGAGTCTTTAAAAAGATGGAGATCTTTGTTAATTGTAATATCCTTCAACAACTTTTGAAAAAATATATTCTTGACTATAACCAAAAGATTGGAGCTTAGTATGAACTAAAGATTGTTCAGTCTTATTGCTTGACTGGGATAATAAGGAGACCTTGGTTTTAAACTTTGCCTAACTAGAATAATAAAAGAGAAAAACCTTAGTTTGAACAAATAGTAGCTTTTTCACTATCTGGAAACTTGTTGCTCATATCTTATTGATTTCATGGAATTTGATTTATAGTTTAATCCAATTAGAGGAGTAGGCAAATATGAGACATCAATCAACTCTTTCAATCACTAATAATATTATTGAAAAATATAAGGTAATCAGTAGAAGCTTCTTTACATTTAGTTACTAATATGTTTCGTGTTAACCAATCAGATGCCAGGTAGCATTGTGCTATCAAAAATTTAGGATCAAACTGAGGTAAACAAAATTTCTCAAGAAAATTGTGAAAAACAATAGGCACTTTAAGAAAGTATAAGACAGTATATGAGAAGGTAAATAATAAGTCTTTTCCTATCAACAGAATCTCTATTTTTTATTACTTCTAGCTCTATAAAGTGACACTTCACTTGTTAATTCTTTTACTTTCTAAAATCTTTTTGTCATTAGTCAAGAAAGTATATACTTGAGTCTTTCAGGCCATTAGAGGCTCAAGTTTTTATTCAAAGGAGTTTATAAACAAGCAAAAGAAGGTAGGAGAGATAAATTAAGACAAGCTTCAAGTTGTTTTAATGAAAATATAAAGACTTTATTAGTAAGAAAATATAAAACTTCTTGTGAACATCTTTTTTTTATATGGTTAGAGGATCAATGAAAAGAGTTTTTTTATAAAAATAAATTTATTTCTTATAAGACATTATATTATAGAAAACACAAAAACATTATTAGTATTAATTATTATTTATTCATATTTGTACTAAGTGATTTATTGAATTCATATATTATATATAGCTATAGATAATCTTGGTTTTCTGAAAATGTAAAAAATCTATAACATATGCTTTTGAGCCAGTTAGTTATATAATATCAAGTGCAGAGTAGTATTTGAGGCTATAGCAATTAAAAAAGTCACTTATTTTAGTTATTTTCTTCTTTATAATATTATATTTTATTTATTAAATTATAGTTTTTCTTATCTTAGTTTATTAATTTATCTTCTTTGGATATAATAATATACTTGAATAGTTACAACCATTATATATAAATGTTGAAATACATAATATCTATTAGAAGTAAAAAATATAAATATAAAATAAAGGCCTTCAGAGCATTATCTTATATCACAAGTCCCCAGTCCTAAAGCATTATAGTAATAATAAAATATTTTAATATCAGTAACAAAAAAGATTTTTATTGAAAAACAAATAGCAAAATTAATTTTTCTTTCTGGGAAGATATATTATTTGAAACTTGAAAAGGATTAGAATCATAAGTTGATCTTTGATCCAGATATAAGAATTGTCAAGTTAAGAAAATACTCTAAAAGAAAGAATCAATTAAACTTATTTTATACTCACTTATGGCTTTGGTGAAAGATAAATTTGAAAAAATATTTGCTTAAACTAATTAAATCTATAGTTTTTCTATATAAAGACAAAATGTTTGTTTTTCTAAATATACTATTAACCATTGAGGAAGCTCTAAAGTCAACTATCTTAAGTTTATTTGAAAAAGTAAAGTTATCTATTTTTATTATTGGATTATAGCTTCTTTATTATAAAAATTAAGTCATTGTAAGTTACAGTATTTCTTTGAGCTCTAAATTACTCACAAAGTATGGAAAGTTTAATTTAAAGGAAGACTAATTTCTTTTTATTTTGAACAATAATAGTAGATTGGAGTCTAATCAAGAAATTTCATTTTTTCTTATATTAGCATAATGCAACTAATCACTGGATTGGAATATTAAATAGTATACTCAAATTTATTAATACAAAATATTTTCAAAAAAATTAAAATATGAAATATGAAAATAGTAATAAACTATTTATCAAATTTGTTTATATTTTAAATAGAATTTTAATATTAAGAATAGAGTTCTATATGTAACATAGTATGCTATTCTGAAAAATGTGTAACACTTTAACCATGGCATATAAAAAGCTTCTTAAAAACAAAAGTAACTTGTACAAATCTATATTTAACAGTATAATATATTATCCAAAGATCCATAAATTAAAGAGTATTTGAATGCTAAAAGAAAAGCTAAATAATAGAATTATGTAATAGATTAAATAATCCAGAACTAACAGGACTTACAATAATCATCAGAATTAAACAAGTACAAGTTAAATACTGGGAATCATTCAATCTATTTACCTATAAGTCATTTGATCAAATGTTAGATAGAGATAACTTTGTATTTCTAATGAAGTTGGCCAAATATATAGGAATAAAGTTTCAAAGCTGGAAATGGTAAACCATTTTTGAATAGGATAAAGATAACTGTTTAATCTAAGAGTATCTAATATCAAATAAATATATAAAAGCCATACTATTACTTAGAAACAATAAGCTAATATATATGAATTAACTAATTTTAAAGAACTAAAAAAATAATAAATAATCTAACTAATTCAAAAAATCAGTAAAAGGCATTTTCTAGAGTAGTATCTAGCAATAGAAAGGAGTATACAAGAAAGAGAACCAGAACAGTTACCAAAATTCTGAAAAGAAGATTGATTAAAATGGGAATCAATAATTACAAAGATAAATTCAAATTATAATAGAAAACAAATACTCTAGATAGTAATAAGTATAGGTATTAGAAAATAATATGGGAAAGCTAAGATTAGAAGACACTAAGCAAGTAATACAAATAGAATAATTCAAGTATACTGAGTTCTCAAATAATTAGGAGACTAGTCGAACAAAATATTTAGGATATGCAGAAGATAAAAACATAAAGAGTCAACATATAATAAAAACAAAAAAAAATAGAACATATGAAGTTTCCTATCTAAATACAAAAAAAAAATCTACAAGAAAAGCCTAGTAGTTAAATATTTCAAGTTTCAAAATAGTTTTAGAAAGAACAATAGAAAAAACAATCCAAAATAATTATAAATCTAATCTGAATATTAGAATAAGTCAAGTATATATAGAGAATTGGAGAGAGCAAATCATTAGAAATAATATAAAAGAAGAAGTATTTTAAGACTATCTAATTAAAATACTTCAACATAATCAACAATTCAAAGAAACATTGGTCTTTGACTATAATGAATCTCTTATCAATTATGGATATAAAAAAATAAAGATGGAAGTAGTATGAGTACAAGTAAGAAGAGAGGATAGAGAAAATAAGTTTCAAATAGGAGTAAATGATTGGCTATTATTCACTAGAGCAGAACTAGTAACAATAATCACAATATTACTAGTTGTTTCAATAAATAATAAGATTAAGATTTTTTACAAACAGCCAAGCCTGTATTGTTAAGTAAAAAATAATAGAGAAAGAGGATTTTAAAAAAACTCACAAAGGATGGTTGAAGGAAAAGAACTGATTCCTGTAAATAAGAATATTAGATATTGTTAAAAAAAAATTTTTGAATTTGGAACTGGTCACAATTAAAGCATACTCTAATGATCTAAAAGTAGATACTCTACAAAGGAAGCCTTAATGTTTTTTGTAATTGAATGGAAAAGTTTTACTTCATTCAAAATCATTACTGAAATCAAATAACATGAAATAACTTTAGATAATCCCATAAAACAGTTTATTAAAAACAAGAATAACAAAGTTATAGCTCATTAATAAACAAAATAAAATAGAATTTCGAATAAATGGAACCAATAGATTTGAGATCAATATGACTACACATGGAATTTGATATGAGAAAATATAAAGAATAAATATACTTGGAACACCTTCTTTAAAGATTTTCAAGAAAGAAGCTTTCTTATCAAATTAATCAATAAAGAGTTATCAATACTTTTTAAACTAGCTATAAAAAAATCAGATTTATATAAACAAGTAAAGTATATAACATATAAATAACAAGCAAAAACATTAAAATATCTACTAGAATGTTTAACATATAAAGTCCAATGATAGAAAATTTGGAACAAAGAAACTGAAGGTATTTTAAAAGACTTTTGAAAACTTTTGCATGAGAGAAGAAAAGATAAGAAAGAGAAAGAAATAAGATTTTAATTGAAAACAGAGTAAAATTAGAAGAATTGAACAAATATATAGCTAGGCTTATAGAAAAGATTGCAAAAATAGATTAGAATATATTAAACTTCTGCATAAAACTAATATGAAAAATCAGATATTGAAAATGTCAAACCTAAAATGTTATTAGAAAAGAATAGATAAAGAAGTCTAAAAGTAGATAATGAAGATATAAAAGAAGATTTGCAATTAATTCCAAAAGAAGATTTGCAATTAATACCAAAAGAAGATTTGGAATGAAAGGTACTCAAGAATAATTGGGTAAAAACAAGTATAAGAAATTTATAGAGAAGACAAAATAAGAAGATCAACCAGTCCTTTAAATCAGAACAACAAGATTACAATTATGAAAAGGTCCTTATAAAAAGAAAAAAACTTGAAAATAAAGGTTTGAAATGATTCTTTTTAAAAGAAATAAAGTATGAAATTAGATAATTAAGGTTTTAACTTCTGTCAAAACTCACAAAGAGAATCTGCAGTAGTGATTTGCAAACAATGAAATTAGTAGTTAAAAGGGTTTTCATCTGAGCTACTAATAAAGTAATAAATCACTCTCAAAGTTGTATTTAAAGTAATAATAACCAAAACAAGTAATGTTTAATAAAACACATATAATTAGCCTAACAAAGGATAAAAAAAAAAAATAAATAAATAAAAAATAATTTATAAATATAATCTCAATTCAAAAAAATTTGTACATAAGTTTATTAATTTTTATTTTATTGCTGATAATTAGTTGCTGAATTTTTAATGAATAATTAATGAACTTTTAAGAATAATTTAATAAATAGTTAATAAATTTTTAAAGAATAGTTTTAATGAATAGTTGCCAAATTTTTAATAAATAGTTGACAAATTTTTGACGAATTTTTGATAAATTATTAATAAATTAATATTAAATTTTTATTGAATTGTTAATAAATAATTTTGTGATGAACTTTTAATGAATTTTTGCTAAATTATTAATAAATTATTTAACGAATTGTTAATATATTTATTTTTGTAATATTTATAGTTGAATTATATAGATGTTGATTTATTTATATTATTTTTTTATCAAATATTATATGAAGAACAATATATGAAATAATTTTTTTTCAATTAGTAAAATATTCTTCTTGAAATTATTTTTAGAAATGATTAAGTTTCTTAAATATTATGAAGCTTAGAGGATATCTCAATTAGGTAAAACTCTTTCAAGAGAAAACTATAAAATAAAACAAAAACCTTTTAAAAGGCTTTGTATTATATTTCAATTTCTTTTCTTTTAATATTATACTTTAGTAATTCATTATTTTTTGGGATAATTGATTGTAACAAACTATTGACAATGATTTCAGTAGTTAGAAATTTTAACTAAACTATTTATGAAATATAATATTGTTCCTTAAAACTAATTTAGAGTACTTAGTTTAGACTTAGTTTTATTTGATTCAAACTAGCTTAATAGATTTCTTATATTTTTTAAGTAGTATAGTTCTTTAATTAATAATATATAATAATAAATTAGTTGCTTTGCGAAAGTTTATAAAATATTTTAATATTTTAAGTATCTTAATAAAGACACACTATAGTAATATAATTGTAAATTAAAAAAAAAATTAAAAAAATTAAAAAAAAAAATGAAATATATCTATTGAATAATCTTAATATATTTCTTTTTTAATATTCTTTTTAATAATAATTTTTTTTCAATTTTCTATATCTATATAATCTATTTTGAAATATTGAGAAAAAAATTGTAAGTAAAAATGTGTTTCTAAAGGGGGAGATAGGAACAAAAGTCAAATATTTCTCGTTAGGAAAAATTAAAAATTTTAAATTAATAATTAAAAAAAACTATCCACAATTGTTCTTTATTATTCAAAACATTGATTTATAGAATTTCTCAACTTTTGTTCCTATTAAAGTAAAGAGTTATAAATTTGTCCCTCAAAAAGGGATATAAATGATCTATAAAATTTTATATGCTAAATATTTTAGAGACCCATCATTAACTGTAAGGATAAATCTTTTGACAGAACTTGATTACTATATATTGCTTTCTTATTACTTTTGTCAAAAATATCTTGTGATTTAAAATTATTAATATCTGAACTCTTCTAATACTCTTTTTTGTATTGATATAATATTATATATCTCTCTTTCATATTTTTCTTTATAATGCAATTGTTTTCTTGAATATAATCTTTTAAGTAACCTAAGTATTTTATTTAACTTTGTCTTTTAATTATTTTCATTATTTTTATAATTATAGTATTCAATTTTTGCTTTATTTCTTGCTTATTTTATAATAGTTATTTTTAGATTAGTTAATAATTATTATTTTTTTTAACTATCTATATTTATTTTCTATCTTAATTAAGCTTATTATAGAATATATTAATTTTCACTTTGTCTGATCCATTTCTCAAAATTCTATAAGTTGATTCAAAACATTTCTAGAAAGTATTTTGTTAATAATTAAGAACCATTATAAAATAAGATCTTTGTTTGTTTTTTAAAAAGTTGAAACATGTATCAATTTTTAATTTTATTTATTTTGTAATCAATTAGTTAATCTATATACAGTAAATTAACTTATTTTTTTAATGATAGAATAGCTTTATTGTAATTATTAGATATAAAATATTCTTTAATCAAACTATTTTCTTTTTTATATTCAATAATATTATACTACTTCTAATTTTAGAAAGTTATTTCTATATCTTTAATCAACTTGATTATTTGAAGTGAAAAATTGTCTTTGTTTAAGAAATAATCTAAAAGCTATAAATTAGCAGAATAAATAGTTTCTAGTATTTAATTTGTATTTATTTGAGTTTTATAATTGTTGTAATTCCTAAAAATCTAAAATTATTCTATTTATTATACAATTTTATTACTTAATTTTTTTTCTGTAGTATCCAAATACTCTTTAAATTATAGATTTTTGAAGAGTATATTTTACTATTGAGTATGAATCTATATAATAAATTTTTGTTTTTAAAAAGTTTTCTATATATTGTTATTAGTATGTTATATATTTTTATAATTAAATTTTTTTTTTAATATTAATACTCTATTTAGAAAGTAACATGTTTATTTATTTGTCCCTTTCTTTTTTTAAAAGCTCTAGTAACTATATGAATTTTTTGAATGAATTCAATTATAGTTTTTTAATTGCCTATTTAAATTCTCAAAAAATTTTATTTATTCTATTTTATTAAAATTTTTGATTATTTCTTTTTTAGTATTAGCTTGAACTTCTTCTAGATAGTAATTAGAATTATTAATAATAACTAGAATTGATTTGTTATTGTTGATTTAAAAGTTATTGATCACATAGAAGATTTTTACTACTTTCAAAATTTTTTATATATTTCTTAAATCTTGCTATCTATAGTATATTGTATTATATATGAAGATTACAATTATATATTTTGACTTTAGTTTCTTAATAGTTTGTTTTGATTCTAAATAATTAATATTTTATATCTTCTATAAATATTATTTTAAATTTTACAAAGTAAAGGGTTATAAAAGATTCTTTATATTAATAACAAGATGGTTTCTTTTTAATCAATTTCATCTTTTACTTTTATGGATTTTGTAAGGTTATTTTTAAATATAACTTTGAATTCTCTATTTTTTAAAAGATTTATCTCAATTTCAATAAAACCTTTAAATATATTGATTCTTTTTATGACATTTATTAATATTTTTTTAAATTGATAGTATTATAAGTTTAGATTATATTTTGAAAAAGTATTTATAATTCCTTTTTGTTTTCTCATATATTATCACAGATATTATTGAAAATTTGAATTAATTCTATGATACTTTCTTTTAGCAATCCTATATAATTGAGTTATCTAAGGATATTATTGATCTTTTAAATATTCCCATTTTATTGATTAAAACTTTGATAAAATATTTTTTTGCAATCTCTAGTAATACAATAGGTCTTGTATTTAATAGTTCATATTTCTATAATTACAGTTTGCCTATTATATATATATGACTTTACTTTCAGGATATAGATATGATTTCCTATTTCAAGAAATTGTTAAGTATTTTTTGTAGATATTCTTTTTCTATTTGACTTAACCTTTTTAGTATCTTGTAACTAATATGAGATTTTTCTAGGGTCTTATTATTAGGAAGTATCTTAAGTATTTCATTCATTTCTTCTTGAGAAATTGGTTTAAAAAGATTCTTGTATCAGCTGTCTTGAATATAACTTTTTGGCTCACGTAAATAAAACATTAAATAATCTATAATAAAAATAATTTCAGGTTGAACTACAGTTAAACTATGGATGAACTATGGTTGACGTTTTTATATAGTATTCACCAATTTTTTCAAACTTGTTATCTCTCCTTGCCCACCAATTCATTACATTCATTGTCAGGATAAATATATGAAAAAAAAGAAAAAATGGTGGAATGGACAGATGCGCAAATACGCACTCTAATCGATGAACGAGGGAACAGAAATATAGAGTACCATAACCTCGGAAGAAGTCGAAACGAATTTTGGAATAGCATTGCGAATAGAATTAATCAAGAACACAATACTGCTTCAACACATTGTCAACAGTATCAAGCATGCATTCGAGATCTAATACAAGGAATTCAGCCACTCCTGATTATTTTGATAGAACATACCCGGCCTCGTACGCTAAAATGAAGAAACTTGATCTTGGACCTAATGTCTCTAAATCCTTTGGAGCATTTCCCTCCGCGTCCATCAATTTTAATACTATCTGTCAATTTCATCGAGATATGAAAGACCATCGCAATACACTCTGCGTTGTCTGCTTTTTGGAACGTTCGAAGGCAGAGAATTAACTTTTCCCAAGTTAAAGTAACCATTAATGCTAGGCAAGGACAAGCGATGGCTTTTCGCTTATGCCTTTTAATCCATGGAAACCTTCCAGTCATCGTCATAGTATTATATTTTACTGTATATACACAACACCGTGATCAAACAAAAGTGGATGTTTGGTTCTCTTTTCATTGAACACGGGGGTGATAACGGACACAAATCGCCAGTAAAATACCTCCCCCCCAAAGCTCAGTCAACAAAAATCTTAGCGCGAGCAAGCCTTCGGCTAAAAAATTCAGGACGTGTAAGTGTATAGGATATTTTGACTTTATGACGTTAGTCATCCTCAATGCTAATCCGTTTTTTATTCGATTTCATCTAAAGATTTGGAACCTGCGAGACAACGCAATATAAGAAATAACACTTCCTGACGAGTTGTAGTGAAAAAATAAAAGACTTGGCAGTTATTAAATATTTCGTCACGAGTTGTATCAGTTTTTAAATGTAAAGATTCTCGTTATAAATACATCAATCACTCTCACGAGTATATTATGGTTGAATTCGTGGACACAGTTGGTTCGCTTTTTTTCTGCAAATCCAATGGCGTATCAAACCTTAACCGAATCGCTAGAGAATTATCTTCTGGCCTACCGAGATCAGATACAGCAAACTTACATAACCATTGATGCATTTTTTACATCGACGAATGGAAAACGCGTGTCAGATTCACGTATATTTGGATAACTAAATTTTGATTGGATTGCGAAACATAAATGTTCCGATCCGATTTTTTGGTTTCTTTTCGCGCTTGATAAAAAAATGAAAACGGCCTATTTCTCAGAATCTGAATCTCGCGATTGGAATCTTTTAAATTTTTTAAATTTCCGCCAGAAAGAAGAAAACTGGACAGGGAATAAACGGAAAGAACACAATGCATATACTAAGTCTTTGGGCACGATAGTAGCAACCGGATCAGATGAACAACGGCTTATAGCTCTTTCTGCTTTGAATGAATTTACAGTTAAGTAATTTTTACTTGCTAGAGTAAAGGTGGGCTTGAGAAGTCGTACTCGTCAGGTTACGGATGTTCTCAAGTTATTTAACATCAACAACAACTTATCAATCTGAACAGTTCATTATCGACCTATCGTGCTTGATATGAACTGTTCTAGGCTGAGTTGTTGATGACCTATCGTGCTCTGATGTTGACCACCCTTTACTGATAGTCATTACCACATCACAACAACTTATCAATCTGAACAGCTCATTATCGACCTATCGTGCTTGATACGAACTGTTCTAGGCTAAGTTGTTGATGACCTATCATGCTCGATGTGTTCATAAACATCGTCTGATAGTTACATTAGTTTGTAAAACAACTGTTAATTATCTTTTTTTATAAATCCAAGAAAGGGGCAAGTAGCGATGAGGTAAAGGACTTCTGGAAAGGCATTGAAAGTGACAAGAGATATGAAACTGCTCTCAAAAATTTGGATGTAAGTATTTGCTTCTTAATTCTTTTCGGCTCTCGTTTCAAAATAAATAATATCTGATATCTCTCAGATGGTATTCACTGTGGAGCGTACATTGGAACATAACGACTATATAAATGAAGTGGGACAACGGCGCAGACAGGTTATGAAACGTATTTCTGAAGATTACCAAGAAGAAAACTTCATTGACTCAAATCAATCCAATAAAAACAATTATTCTTTGAGAAAAAAACAACGTGTAAATTATAATGAGGAAGAAATGCTTAAGAGGCAATATCAGTACAGAGAAACTTCGCCGTCGCCACGCCAACCTGCAGGTAACCTCCCATTTGATAACAGTCATGAATCTGGCGATTCGGATACCGGAATTGAACCTAATTGCCCAGTAATAATCAACGACGTTATGGAACTGCAATTGGGACCATTACCCCGAAAAGAGTCCAGATGGTTCGTAAATGACATGGATGTTTCTGAAAAGTGGCATCTCTTCAAGGAAGAGTCATTGAAATTAGCAAAGAGGGAAGGTCTTTTCGTGGAAAGCCACACCCAGCAGATATTGTATGCTTAATTTTTTCATTTGCTAGGTTACTGTAGAAACTAATTATAATCATCTTAATATTAACTGTGTATAGATCCTTATCGCACATTATATTATTAAAGTCTAAACAACATTGCCCTAGTATAGTGGAGGTTTTTGGTGACGAGTTACTAGAAATTATGCATAACGATATTTTACAAAGACTTACTAACCAAAAAACGGAATTTGACGAGGAAACATTAGTGAAACTTGTCCGGATTGTTAAGGTATAATATCTTCTTTATTTGATGTGAAAAATTCTTTATGCACTCATTTTTGCTACAGCGCCTACAACGAAAAGAAATCACGAGAGATGATGCTGTTTCAGAATTGCAAATTCTGGCAGTTGGCCGTTCTTATGGAGAACGTGCAATTTTGAAGGCTATAAGAAACATGTAAGATTGTAACAAATTATGGAACAAGGAGATTTTTTACAGTATCCAATGCTAAACACCTTTTATTTCTAATTATTAGTATTGAAAGCGTTCCAAGAGTAACATTAAAAAGCCCTGTCGGTGAGGTGGAATTATGTACTAGTTATATCGATACAATTCTCTGCCCAATATTTTCGGATCCTGATAGTGGTGTACTTTTGAGATGGTAAGCTCTTTAACTTGATAATATAATATTTTCATATATACATTTTCTAATCAACAGGGTTACAGGGCGAATAAACAGGCAGAAGAGTCAAAGGCCAGAAAGTATACGAGTAGAGCCAAACAACCAGATGCCATCATTAATGAGATAAATCAGTTATCTTGGGGTCTAAGTAAAGGACATGGTGAAGCAAAAGTTCAAGAAGAGGAGAATAACCTTTACCTCCTTTGCACGGATCTCATCCGGGTAGCTGTGTTTAACAAAGATGCGATCGACTTTTATAACATGAATTGTATGCTCGGATTTCAGGTTGTCGGTAAGTTTCCAACAGTAACTTTTTTTCGGATCTCACATTGCTGAACAAGTGCTCTGTACTCAATAGGGCAACATATCACATTCTATCTCACCACGCTTTTGTGTGACGTCTTATATGTTATGGTGGAATTTGGTCATATTAATGTGCCTATGTCACTTGAACAGGTTCCTGCCTTCCTCACTAGCCTTGATACACTTCTCATCATATCTGATGCGTTCTGGGCTAATTGTATTGTGTCTACTGAAAAGAAAGAACCAAGCAGGCGCAGTACTCTTGCAACACCAAGCTTTAGAGAAATGGTTTCAAGGAGTCGGGATCGACATCGACCTTGTCAATTGCGGTTTTAATTATTATTCGTATTTGTTTAATAAAGGGATGGTGAAATAAGATGCGAGATGCGGAAATGGAGATTAGGCATATTGACAATTCAAGATGATAATATATGAAAAAACATCATAATGGATCTTAACGTATTACAAATGTCATATTTAACATATAAATTGCGATAATTTATTAGAAAAATAATGCATATACTGTATGTAACAATCATAGAGCATTTAAAGTTCGAGTTTATTCTATAAGACCCAATTCTCGAAGATGTTCAGGAATAACTATATTGGGTTATCATAGTACCAAATGTATCTTAAAGCGATCCAATTTTCTTCACATAATTCTTTCTTGAGTTGATCCCTCTCTTGCTGTCTGATAAAATTATTGGGATCTCCTCTATGAAAGAATTTAATATATTTTTCGTGTTCTTGTATTGTACTTCAATCGCAAAACCGTATTCCGGGTAATAAATATCAAGTTCTAATCCTCTTGAATGCTCTGATGTTTTAA
>CAJVPT010004263.1:0-13769 GCA_910592055.1 Acaulospora colombiana
TCTAGAAACAGCTTAAAAATGCTTTATCAAGATTTTTAATAGCCAATTATCAACTATTTACAAGCAATACAAAATTTTAAAAGGTTCAAACTTTGCTAGTCTACAAGAAGAGAGTATAATAGAGTCAAATCATCTATTGAATAATATTTGCAAAGAAACCAGAAAAAAAAAAAAGAACAATAGATTCTTTTTCAAGATACTGTTAAGGCATATGTCACAATATCTCTTTATATACTATATTTAAAAAGGTTATAGATCGAATTTAAATTCCTTTAACTATCAAGAAGCTTATAATAAATCTTTTTAAAGATAGAAGTTATAGTATCATCCTTTCCAATGAACTCTCTAATTCAATAGTAGCAGATAATAGTATAAATTAAGAAGAAACAATTTCTCTATTATTATAGGGAATTTTTTATCATCCATTGGTATATAAAATTTAAAACAATAGTAATCTGAATTATTTCATGGAAGAAAAATAATTATCCAATTTTAAAAAATCTAAGAAAAAGTTAAGCTCTCTTTAAAATAGGTAGTAATTGCTTATATGTATGATATGATTTGATTTGTCAAATCCAAGGAAGATCTAGAAAGGATCTTGAAAGAAGCAAAAAAAGGTTTACATAGCAAATGACTTTCAGATTAATATAGAAAAGTCAAATTTTTTTGTTATCAACTGGAATTCTCAAGTTTTTAGAACTTTTCAAGCTGGAATAAAGGATACTATATTTTATGAAATTAATAAAAAAAAATTAAGCTAGATTTCGTAATATCTAATTAGAATTAAGATAAAAAAACTAGGATATTATTAATCTGATAGAATCAGAAATTAGAACAGTAATTTAAGCAATAACTAAAAAAAAGTTAATAAAAAAATATATTTGATATGTTATCAATAGGGTCCTGATTCCAAGAATAGAATATAGAAAATAACATACATATATAAATAAGAAGACATGTAATGATTTCACAGTTATATTTAAGAAAGTATTTAAGAATAAGGCTTTAATCTGTGGAACAATACTGAATAGTTGTATCCATAATAAAGAAATATATGGTTTCAAGAGTATCTGAGAAATACAACTACAGTTCTTTAGTATAGTGATAAAAAAATACAATAATATTTATTATCCCAATCACCAAATCAAAGATCACTGTATTTAACATAGTGTTTTAAATATACTATAGATACTATTGAAAAAAAAATATGTTATGCGATAGAAGGTTTAAAGTTAATCTATTAGAATATAGATGTAAAATAAACAAAAGATACTATTATACTGTTCTATCAACTCAATAATGATGAGACCTTCAATTTTATTACTATAATTAGACTAAAATAGAGTTAAATCAAATGTTGCGAACCTAGTAATATTTTAAACAATTCTATTAATTCTTAAAAGCTAATTAAAGAAAATTTGACAATTGCAACACTGGCCCTGGCAAAAAGTATACAAATCACTTTCCAAAATTGAAAATAGAAAAAAACATTTAATTATCAGGAAGGTATCCTGTTTATTAAATCAATACTATAAAATGATAGAAAATATAAAAAAGCTATTTCATCACTACAAAAGTATAAGATTATGTTTCTAAATTAGCTTATTAATACTATCACAATGATACTTAAAGAATGGAGAACAATCCAAATTCTTTTTAGTAAATGCAAGAGACCAGTCCCTTTCTAATACAAAAAAGTTTATGAAAAGACAATAATAAATCAAAATCTATTATTAAACTTTTTATATGAACTCAAATAGACAGTTTACAATATGTAAACTAAAACATTTTCAATAAATCTAGATAAAAAATATATATATTAAATAGTTTACATTAATACTTCAACAAATACATTAGGAAAGACAATATTTATAAATAATAATTTTATTTTACCCCATATCAACTAATATATAATTTTATTAGTAATTATATCTATTTTAAATCAAATAGAATAATGCAATTAATAGAAATAGTTCTATTACAAGTTCACCTTTTTTCATAACTAAATAGATATAACAATCTGAAAAAAAGAAAACAGATTATTTCCTAGATTACATTTAAAAAAATAGTTTTTAATAATGAATGAGTTAATATGTGAAAGTTGCAACAATTTATAAATATTTAGTATACTATATATAAAATAAAGATATGCTACTGTATATTGATATAACTGCAGATTAAAAAAAAAAAAAATAAATACATAATAAATTAAATATTTTAAAAAAACTCTTCTAACTAAAAATGAATTCCTAAAGGGAAAGACAAAAACAAAAATCAAATGTTTCTTACTAAAAAACATTAATATTTTTAAATTAATAACTATAAAAAAACTATTCACGATTGTTCTCCATTATCCAAAACATTGATTTATAGTTTTTGTACCATTTGTTTCTATTAAAGTAAAGAGCTATAAATTTTGTTCTCAAAAAGGAACATAAGTAATTTATAAAATTTTATATACTAAATACTTTAAGGATTCATTATTACTTTTGATTATACACAAAAAAGATATTTACAAGAAGTTTTTTACTTTTTTGTAATAAAGTCTTATTACCTTCCTTAAAACAACTTGAAGTTTAACTTCAAGAGTTATTTCTATTCTTTCTCTTTTATTTACAAACTTTTTTACTTAAAAACTTGACTTTCAATAATCAATAAAAGTCAAGTAATACCTTTGATATCAATGGTAAAAAAGTTCTTAAAGAAAAAAGAACTAATTGTAAAGTATCTGAAAATTCTTTTAACCTTTGAAATAAGATATTTACAGAGGTTTTGTTATAGTTAAAAGGCTTATTTTCTTTCTTTTAAACTGTTCTAGTAATATTTAACAATCTATTATTTATGATTTAAACTATTTAATAGTATTTATAATTCTTAATATAAATTATTTAAACTATTTAATAGTATTTATAATTCTTAATATAAACTATTTAAACTTTATCTTATATACTTGTGATATTTTTTTTATTCATTACTATTTTTTTTTTATTATATATATAATTGAATTTATTATATTTATTTATAATATATAAATTAAATAAATTATAAGACTTACAATAATATTTATATATCTTTTGAATAAAAAATTTTTTTATATTTAAATTTATTTTAGTATAAGTGAATTTCTATAATAGTTTTTTTATTCTTTTAAAAGATAATTTAACTATAAGATAAAATGTTTTTTATAGGAGATTTTTTAACTTTTTTATTATCCTTTTTTTTTTGAACCTATAGTTAAGAAGATTTTTTATTATTTTTTTATTTGATAAAAATATTTGAATATATAATTTTAGAAAAAAAATTTCTATTATTTTAAGAGTATTAATAAAGTATGGTTTACTAGTATTAAAAAAATAAATAAATCAAATAATTAGATTTTTAAAGTGATAGATTAAGTTTTTAATAATAAATAAATTAATTTTAAACTTTTATATAAGTTTTAATATAAAATAAAAAATATTTTTTATTGATTTTTTAACTACGTATAAAAAAAAAAATTTTACAAGAAGTTTTTATACTTCTTTGCTAATAAAGTCTTGATACTTTATTAAAACAACTTGGGGTATAACTTTAAAAGTTGTTTTTACTCTTTTTTTCTTATTTATAAATTTTTTTTTTTTTAAAACTTGACTTTTAATAATCAAGAAAAATCAAGTAATATTTTTGATACTAATGGCAAAAAAGTTTTCAAAGAAATAAAACCAACTAAAATATTTGGAGATTTTTTTAATCTTTGAAATGAAATATTTATAGATTTTTTGTAATAAAAAGTTTATTATTTTTTTTTTTAGTTGATTTAATTTTTTTAAAACTTTTACTTTTATAATTTTTTAAAGAATTTTATTTGATCTTAAATTTTTAATAATATAAATAAGCTTTTATTAATTATACTTATATGTTTTGATAAAATTATTAATAATTAAAAAGAATGTTTTAAATATGTTTGTCTTTAGAAAAACTTAAGAAATAGATAATATAAATTATAAACCCTTGTTTCTTTTTTAAGTTCTTCAGATAATAACAAAGTTTTAATAAATAAAAGATAAGATCCAAATATTTTTTTTGAAATATTTAAATTTAGTGCTCACTTAAATGAAAGATTGGTTTGATTATTGTTTGATATCACAAGTAATAAAAAAAAATTCTTTAAGATTCAAGTAAAACAAAAATATTATTTCAATTAGTTAAATTTTTTGAAAAGAGGTTGACTTTATTTTTGAACTTTTTTTATTGGTCTCAAATTGTTTCTTTTTTTCTATTTCTTTTTTCCTTTAATTTAACAATTTATAGTTTCAAGTGATCTATAATAATAAATTGTTAATGATAAATTTAAAAAATAGATATTTATACCAATTTTTAAAAGAAGTGAAATATTGTTTTTTATTTAGACTTGACTTAGAGCACTTTAGTGCATAACAAGTTAATCATTATATGAAAAATCTGTAATATCATAGATAGTTATATAAACTTTTCAATAAGATGGTATGGTTATAAATTAAAAAAAACAATTCTAATATAAAATTATTTGATTAAAAATTTTTCAAAATTAAGTATTTAAAAAAAAAAAAAATTAAAAATTAAAGAGATATTGTATATTCTCAAGATATAAAAAAAAGGGTTTAACTAATTCAGGAAAGACATATAAAATAATGGTTATAAGAAAATCATCAAATGAAATAAAATTCAAGAGATTTAATAAAAAGATAAATAAAGAAAATAATATTATTTATTTTAATAATTTTTTAAGAAATAGGATCTATACAAAAATAACAAGAAAAAAAATTTTATTGATAAAAAAAAATCTTTTTTGAAAACCTTGATAGGATGGATTAAAAATAATACAATACAAAATGATTTTTGTCAAATCTTGAATAATAATTTGCAAGTAATAATATTAATAGTTGAAAAGATCTTTATTTGAATTATTGATAAAATAACAAATCACTCTTGAAATTGCACTTGGAATCACGATGATCAAGACGAGTGAGTTAGACTTTAATGATACGCATAAAGATGTGTAGTTTACAAATATTTAATAAAGCATATGTACAGTAACTAGCCTAATAGAGAAAAAAAATTTTTTAAAGTATTTTAATGCCCGCGTGATTAGCGTCGATCTTACCTATAGAAATATTGTACTTAGCTGCCTCATCGCAAAAATTCGAATCCGAGACTCATTCCAATGCAAGTGAGTCAAAAATACGTTTTTTCGAAAAAGTATTACGGTGGGCTCGGAAATCATATACACTGTCTGATTCTCGATACATTCTCTTTACAGGGGATAAAAGAACCGAGCGTACTCGATAGATATTAAGTTTTGGAAAAAAAAAACAAAAACAAAAAGGGAATCAAATTCTTCATCGATTTCTAGTCAATTACCTCAAATAAATTTACGGCAAATCGAAAAATAGTAAGCATTTTTTTACTATACCTATGGTTGATGTCAAATGATAATGGATTATGATAAAAAAGGTTCGAACAGATAGCAACTGGATATCATGGGTCTTGTCACAACGATTGTTGGTTGGGCGGGTTTCGGTGTGGGAGTAAGAGCGCTTTCAAACAGCATTCAGGGGAGACCTTACTTTGCTAGTAAGTACTTTATATTTCGTTGTTAACTTACCGATTGCCTCATAACGACCTCAATAATTTTTTGTTTATTAAATATTGTTTAGAACCAGTGACTCACGCACTTACAGCCCTGTTCTTTTCGGGAGTTGGAACCTATATTTATTTTGCTAATGAACGCATGGAGGAATTAATCGAGAAGAGAAAGAAAATTTTATTGGAAAATAGGAAGCGTAGGAAAGAATTGGAGGGTATCCAACCTGAAGGCGCCATTCACTAATAAATTCAAAGTTGTTGTGCAAAAGATTTTTTGAGATGGTTAAACTCTCGGGAGTCTGAACGTCAATGTTAATTAGAATATAAAATCAATCCGAGCATTTACAGTGTACACTGTTTTTCAGAGTAGCATTTATACCATGGTTTTGCAAATAGAATGATCATTCGCTTTCATTTTAATGTCACATTTTGTGAAAGAAACAATCAAGATACGCATATTCAATGACTTTGATGATAAATTAAAAAAATAATAATCCAATTTTCATTATATTTGGCACACAAAAGGACTGTTAATCGTTATTTTTTTTTTTTACGTTTAAAAAAAAGTATACTGTAGATCCTTTAAATAAAACATGGAATCGCTAAAATCCAAAACGTAGGAATGGGATTACTTGGTTCCGCATAATGCCCTGTTCAAATATACGATCCACTTCCTACTTATTTTTCGTCTCATCCATATCAGCAACTTCCCCATCAAAATTTATGTTTCGAATCTTCTTCTTGAGAGAACTCCATCGACCAACTAATCCTTGCCTTGACCTTAATGGAAAGTGGTTTTTTGCGAGTTTGGCCCACGGGACTTCCATCAAGTGTGATAGAACCAGGTCAATTAATAACTGATCGTCTTCGTGTTTCCAAGGTCCTGTGTTGGTGGAGGTTGCAAATTCAGCGGTTGAAACGAGAGAGTTGGATTCGGATGGTTCCTGTTCCTTGGATTGCTTTTTTGGTGCTCGCGGTTTTGGGGGTCCCGTTTTATTCTTGGGTTTTTTTGATTCGGAATCTTCAGCTTTCGGTTTCATGTTGCGTTTCCGTTTTTTTGGAGGTGGTTTTGTAATCATTGACTATAAAAAAGAAGATTGTGTGCTGGTATATATTGAAAATTACGATTATAATCTACGCATAAAACATAGGTGTATTCCTTACCTCTCCTTCAGGGTTTTCATTGTTCCCTTCTTCAGTGGTTTCCGTTGTCACGGAAGGTACCGTTCCATCGACACTCATAAAACTTTCCTGTGTGCCGAAATATTCTTTCTCATTCTGCTTTTCCATTCTCTTTACCTTTCTTCCTATCTCAATTATTATTACGCGTGAAACCGAGACACTTTTACAACATGAATAATAAAGGATAGAGAAATCAAATTTCGTACCTCGATTTAAGGATTTGTAAGGAAACAGAATGAAAGCCACCATACATCCTTTTTTTCATAGTCTCGGGCTTTAATCTATTTTACTTTTACAGATTGAAAAATGATGGCATGAGCATACAACTTTGACTACATTTTCTAATATGATCTAAGAAAAGTTCATACACATCTTTGTTACATTCATTGTCATATGATTTCTCTTTGTCGTCACCCCGAAGTATCTGAAATTTCCCGCCGGAACTTCGATAATACCCCGCCTAAAACTCACCACAGTGTGCTAAAAAAGATTGGACGATTTCTACTGTACGAATCGTGCAAACAATTTACAAATAGTAATATAGATAACATAAAAATTTAAATTTATTAAAATTTTAATTTTAAATCATTGTATAATTTAATCTAGTTTAAAATATATTGGAATTAAATTATAGTATAACCTTTGTATCATTATGTAAGATTTGATAAACTCCAAGACCTCAGACCTTTATTTACTGCATAAAATACTTCATAACTTGATGTTAGTGTCGTGTCGTTAAACGAATAAACTTTACATTGCAGTCGGTAGGCAATATCACTCGTTTCACTTTACAGTATCACGACATTTCGTTAAAATTTTTTATTTAACTGCTTAATTTATTTATGATTAACAAATCTGCAGTTGATCAAAAAATCTAAATTCCTTTACGATTTCATCGAAACGTTTAAACATGTTTCATTTAATGATTGAAAATTTTCAGATTCATTTTCTAACTGAGAAGAATTAATGTCACATTAAAAATCTACATCATTATATACAAGTTTTAATGTAAATATGAACCAGGTGTAAAAATTGGTTTGATATTAAGTTACAGTATAAAAGGTTTGACTATCATTTAGACTCATTGTTCTTTAGTCAACTTAAATTCACACCCATTAAAACCGCCTACTTCTGGTAAATCGATTCCTCTCGCTCATACCTAACCCTCGATCGAATTCCCTCGAATCTCTTCGATTTCTTGACTCTCGAATTTCATCCCTTTCTTCATCATTCGGATTATGATCGGAACAATCTTCCGCCGATATTCGAAGGTTATTATCTCGCGGCCTGCGATATGACGTTTCAAATCTTCGTTCATTTTTGAACCCGTCTCTTGGGTTTACTACTGGAATCCCACGATATTCCCTCGATAATCTTGCACCTGGGCTCTGTAATGGCTCTCTAACCCTCTCATCCCTAAACCCACCTCTTGAATCCCGTGTCAATGAGACATGACGATTACTTGAACGTGATGAAAAATCTTCGTCTTTAAAAAACTGCTTCTGATTCATTCGTTTTTCATCTTCGAACCGATCATCACGAGAGGATCCGAGTCTCTGAGAACCAAATGATCCAAGACCGCGATAATTGTCATAATTACGAGAAAATGTGGGCCTCCGAGAATCATCTGATCCTTTAACGCGGTAATCGTTATCATCACTAAAACCTCCGCGTCTTGTCGACAACTTGGATATTTCTCTATCTCTCGAGTCATCTATAATTATGGTTTCATCGTCATCCAACCAATTTTTCCCCTTTTTTTCGACAGAACTCAGCGACCGTGATTTCACATCCTCCTTTCGGTTATGCCCACTTTCATATTCTGTTTGTTGGTGTGTATATTTTACATCTTGATGTTTATATTCCGATCCATTCTTAAGCGATCTCATCCTCTCTTTTTGCATTCTAAATTGTTCTATCTGCGCCTGTTTTTGATTTAAATCCCAAAGTCTATTTTTATAAAACTTTAAATTATTCTTCCAGCGTTCTTCGGTATGGTCAGGTAGTTTTCCACCTGATTTGTCCAGAGCTACTCCGTATGCATTTATAATTGTTCGCAAAAAAACGACGTCGTCAATCTCAAACGGAAGTTTCGAAATACCACGCATTGTGGCAGTTTTAACGAGTGATAACGGATCCTTGAGCCCAATTTGATCAATTTTATTTAAAATCCAACGAACTTCTCTTGTCAAGACATCCGGATCCGACTCCATGGTCATCTCGAGAATCTTCGTAAGTGCCGTTGTCTTAGGAATGACTTTGTGCTTAATTATGATGCCAAAGATCTCCTTCACTGCATCTAAGTTTTTTGCATTTTTACAAGATATCATGAGTAAATCAAATGTCATGTCGATAGGTTGAAGTTCTAAGTCAAGCACTTGTTTAAAGATGCCGATCGCTTCGTCACATTGTCCGGATTCGTTGTAAAGTGATATTAAGCTGTTAAAGTTTTGGATGTCCGGTCGGAGATCTGGAAACCTCACTTTAGCTTCATTAAATAGCTTAATGCCTAATTTATATTGCTGAGATTTAAAACATAAGCCTATCATAATATCTAACGACTTAGATGTCATCTGTATATTATATGGACGAGTTCTAACTATATCATCTCCAATCCCGTAGATATCTTTGATAACCTCGAATCCTTTCTCGATCTCTCCAGAGTTCCTGAAAGTGAGAAGAACCGAACACACCAAATCATCATCAATTGCGTCCTCCTGTTCCGCAGCTCTCCTCGCGGGCTTTCTAACCGAAGTCATCGCTTTCTCATAGACTGACTCCCAAATGCTCATTGCCAACTCATATGCCTGATCTGAATATTTCCTGCAATTTTTCGCGCAAGCCGATAAGACGATGGTGTATGTTTCCTTGTTTGGAATTAGCGCAGTCCCTCCTTGATAAAAGAGCGCGTCATAATTATTCAATAGTGCTTGAAATTCGTTCGTGCGAAAACAAACTTTTAGAAGTGCATTTGCGTGACCCACTGTCAACTTGAATGTCGATTTTGTTCGACTCGCTCTCCTTATACTATCGATTATGGCTCTAGCGTGTAGTATGTTATCAGGCAATGCACGATACTCTGCTAAGCCGTTAAGTAGTAATGTATACGTGTTTTGACTGGGTTGCAACGAAAATCTTTTCATCTAGAGAAATGAAGGACGGTATTTGACTTTATCATCAGGGAGAAAAGGCATTTGAACTTGTCTTTACCTCGTTCAGCAATCTAACCCCCAATTTCACTCTGCCTTTGTCAACACATTCCGCGATCAACTGGTTCCAGCTTACTTCGGATTGGTCATCGATCCGAGATTCCAAAACCAATTGAACTGCTTCTTCCAATTTATTTTGTTGAGAAAGCGTTATGACCCTCTCTTGCAAAGATTTTTTGTTCTTCTCTTCTCCATTCTCTCGAATTTCTTCCTCTTGTATATTAAGAATATCGGGTATTCCTTTTTGCAAAAAGAATTTGGGCCTTGAGGGTAATGAAGGTGAGACATTCGGTGGTGGTGAAGATTGTATGCTCACCGAACGAAATAATGTCAATCTAGTTGGACCTGACCAAGTGTTTTGAAACAAAGCAACCGAACGGACTAGGTTTTTCGGAGCGGACAGAGGTTTGAATCGAAATGCTGAATAACTATTTATGGAAGGGAATAACTTTGAACTCGATATTTTCAACATGTTTTTCACCATATGTAAGATTTACGAGTACGTGTCTGATTATCATTAATTAGAATTAAATACTGTTAATTATCTTTAAAAAATTATCTAAATCCGAATAACAAGATTTTTCTCTTTCAAGGTTTTTGGTTATTAATTGTTTAAATATTATAAATATTAAATTTAAAATTAAAGTATATTTTTTCATATTATTTTAATTAAAAAAAAAAATAAACCTCTGCAATTTTACATAGATTTTTATATAATAACTAACTTATTTTTTTTAAACCCTTTGTTAAGCTAGGCATGTATGCTTTATTAAATGTTTGTATACTTTACATTGTGAAATGTATCACTAAAGCTAAATCTCTATCTATTTTGAAACTTATCAAAGTGCAACTTTGGAAATAATTTTTGCTCTGTTAGTAGTTTAGGTAAAGATCCTTCCAATTGCTAATTTCATTACCTGCAAATCACCCTTTAATGTTCTGACTGGATTTAAAACCAATTATTTTATTTTATACTTTACTCTTTTTATTAAGATCTTCTTAAGGCTTTTATCTTCTAGGTTTTCTTCTTTCAGTAATGGTTTTTTTTTCTTTGAAAATATAGATTTCTGATTTGAAAGGTATAGGAATCTTTTTGTCTTGTTCATTCTATAGATTTTTTATATTTGTTTTTATTTAATTATCTTTTTCTATCTTATGTTTTAATTTTTTTTTCAAACTTGATTATAAACTTTTTTTTGTATCTTTATTATCTATTTTTTTGTTTCTCTTTCTATATATTTTCTATAATATTTTAAATCTACTATTTTTAGAATGAGATTATTTTTTATAAAACTAGTACAAAAACTTAAAATATCTTAATTAGTTTTAAAAGACAATTTTTTTAGTTTAGTAATCTATTTGTTAAACATCCTAGTTCTTCTTGATCATTTATTATCAGCCTAGTACTTTTTTCTTCAGACTTGATTTTTTTTTTTGTAAAAACTCTTTAAAATTTCTAAGAATTTCATCTATTTTTTTATTTTATACTACTTATAGTTAATCCTTATAGGTTAAGTATTTTAGCAAGTAATCTATAGTTTCTTTTTATTGATTACACTCAATATATTTTACTTACTTATATAAATTAAGTCTTCCTATAGTCAATTTATTTGACATTAATAACTTATTATTAATTAATTTGATAAAAAGATTTTTTTATTAAGATTTTTTAAAGAATACATTCTAAGTATATCTATTTTTTATTCTTTTTTATACTAAATTCTATCTGTGAACTTGATATTTTGAAATTTGATATTTTTATTTTTTTTCAATTCCATTTTATTGTTTCTATTATTAAGTTATTATTTTATCATTAACATTCTTAATAAATTGTTTGATTGAATTATCTAAAATTTTATCTTATTACTTAATTTTTATGATAATTTTGTATAAGATGAAATCTTTTTATTTAATTGATAGGATTTTTAGGACTTCTTTAACTAAAGCATCTATTCTTTTATTGTAAAAATTATTGAAATATATCCAAACTTTAATAAGTTCATATTTATAATTTTTTTCTTTATTAATTTTTATTTATATTTAAAAAAATTAATTTTTTTCTTTTAATTATCTCTTATATGTTTTCCTTGAATTTTTTTTTTCTATAATTATTTATTTAAAGATATAAGTTTGACTATTTGTATAAATCCTAATAATATTATTAATAAAAACTATTAGAAGTACTAATGTATTTACTATTAATTTAATTCTTATAAAAGAAAGCCAATTATTTACTTCTATTTGAAACTTGTCTTTTTTTTTTACTTTTTTTATCTGAATTTAAACAACTTTTATTTTTACTTTTTTTTTTTATAATTAATAAGCAATATATAAAAATAAAAGATTTGTTTTTCTTTAAATCTAAAATTATATTAGATATTTTTATTAAATAATTTTAATATAATTTTTTTTTATATTTTCTCTGATAATAGTTTTTTTCCAGGTTTCAATATCCATATGATTTACTTTGTTATTTTAAATAAAAGTCATAAAAAGGCTTTGATTATTGCAAATCACTTTTTTAATCCTTCTTTTAATTGTTGTCTTAAGATTTAAAATTTTAATTCTTATATTTTTTTAATAAATTTTCTTATATTAAGATATAATATTATACATATCTTTCTTATATCTCCTTTTATAATACAATTACTATTTTATATTATATCTTTTGAATATCCAAAATATTTTTGCAAATCAATCTCTTGACTATTATTAATACTATAACAAATAAAATATTTTACTATTACTTTGTATTATTCTTTTTCTTATTTTAACTTTCTTCAAATTCTTTGATTTTTTTTATTTCTTTACAATTTTTGTCATTTATCTTAATTGGGTTTTATTTTAAGATATTTTAGTTCTCATTTCATATAGCTCTTTTTCAGAATTTATAAGTTGCTTTAAAAGTTTTTTTGAAAGACTTTTAGTATAGTATAAAATTATTTTGAAATAAATTTTTTGTTTATATTTTATAGAATTTAAGTATTTACTAGTTTCTTATTTTCTTTGTTTCTTGATTAAGTAGTTGATTTAGATATATATATACAGTATATACAATATATATATATATATTTAATCCATATTCAGGTTAGTATAGCTTGTTTTTATTATATATACAAAAAATATTTACAAAATGTTTTGACTTTCATATATTAACTCACCTATTATCAAAAAACTATTTATCTAGATGCAACTTAATGAATATATTTTGCTCTTTTACTAACTTGGATAAATTCTCTAGTCAATAAAATCAATGCTTATAGGTTATTGCTATAGATTATTCTAAATTCCAACTGCAATTAAAAACAAACCTTTTTTTTCTATGACAAATCTAATTCTTGATGATTTCTATATACTTTATTCACTCCTTTCTTTCAAAAACTTCTTGCTCTGAGTTTTTTGCAAATATAGGTTTTTTTTCCTATTCTTATATGATCTGTATAATAGATCTATATCCAGATCTTTTGGTTCTTTTGTCTTTTTTAGTAATTATTAGGAAATTTTTTTGGTAGGGAACTTCAGAAATCTCCACATGTTAAAAATTTTCTGGAAATTTCGAAAAATTCTTCAAAAAACTTTAAAAATTTTTGAAAATTTGTAAAACAAAAATAATTTCATTAATTTTAA
Organism: Acaulospora colombiana; assembly: GCA_910592055.1. NCBI lineage: Eukaryota > Fungi > Glomeromycota > Glomeromycetes > Diversisporales > Acaulosporaceae > Acaulospora > Acaulospora colombiana. Next base: position 13,623 of record CAJVPT010004263.1, read on the forward strand.
TAATAGAAAACTTCAAAATTTTTTATTTCAAAAAATTTTAGAAATATTCAAAGCAATAATATATATATTAAAATAAAATTAACCAAAAAAATACTGATTAATTTTAGCCAATCAAAATTTTAATTTATAAGTTGTCATAATTTTGTC